>NSMO01002227.1:0-10359 GCA_002588565.1 Coelastrella sp. UTEX B 3026
CTGGTTGGCACTGAAGAGGGCTCTATCCACCGGTGCAACAAAGCATATGGCAGCGACTACCTAGCCAGCTATGTGGGTCATGGCATGCCAGTGTACTCAGTCAAGTGGAACTCGATACATTCGGGGATGTTCCTATCATGTAGTGCAGACTGGAGTGTCAGGGTGAGTGCCTCTGACCGCCAACTTGCTGTTTGCGTCTGTTGTTGTACAACAGTTGTTAGGGTCGCATGTTGCTTCTTTCTGATCACTTGCTGGTCAGTTTGGGCATGTTGGTACTGCTGTTGTGCACAACATGTGCAACAAGTTCATGTGTTGGTCGCAATGCACCCGCGTAACTGGCACCTGTAATGAAGGAGCAGCATGCCTGGCAGCTGGTGCTAGCAAAGCAACCACGTATTGCAGACTGCTTTGTAAGAGCAAGTGCCTCATGCGCATCTGATATGTCCTGTACCCCAGAATGGACGGCTCGTGGTTGTGGATCAGATGTCAGGCTTGTAAGATGACCTGTTACGCATTCCCCGCACTACCAATCCAGACTGATTGCTTGCTTGTGCCCCGTGAAAACAAATACCTTGCCAGCCTATAGGCAACGGCCACCTGCCTATGTGTGTAAGCCAACATATGTTACTGCTGCACGTTATCGCTGGCAATTTTACAGGTTTTGAACCAGCCTATAGCAGCGGCCACTGCCTATGTGTGCGAGCCAACATGTATCACTGCTGCACTTTACTGCTGGCAACTTTGTAGGTCTGGGATGTAGCACAGCAGCAAGCTCCCCTGATGAGCTTTGATCTTGGTGCAGCAGTAGGAGACATTGCTTGGGCGCCTTACAGCAGCACAGTGTTTGCAGCAGTAACAGATGAAGGCAAGGTTCATGTCTTTGACTTGGCACAGAATAGGCAGCTACCTATGTGCGCACAAAAGGTGAGCAGTTGAGGGTGCGTACTGAACTATCAATCCATCACAATAGTTGTACCGTCCAGCAGTTATGACGTCCAGGGTGCCGAACCTGTTTGAAAGCTTGTATGACTTGCGGTGCATGGTAGGTCATGGCAAAGTTGCCAAAGGCAATGACAAATACACAGTGCCAGTGAAAGTTTGCAGGATCTCATTGAGATTATCTCCCATGCCTTCTGACTGATTTTTTGTTGCCGGGTTTGCTCCTTGCTTGCAGTGCGCTAAGAAGGCTCGGCTGACTCGTGTGGTGTTCAACCCTGTATACCCCATTCTACTTATTGGTGACAGCAAGGGCAATGTCATGGCGCTCAAGCTGTCACCCAACTTGCGGAGAACCAGCCCCAAGAATGAGAAAGGTGAGGCGTTGGCACTGGCTATCTAATTCAGTATTCTGCCTGCCCATGTTGACTGACTAGACTGCTTGACAGCAGCACCAGCGGCGCCGTGCGGTGGGGAATCACTGGCACATTCTGCTGATCCTAGGTGCATTCGGCATGTAGTGACAGCTGAAGAGCATACATACAGCCCACAATGTACAGCTGTCTTGCTGTAGTTTGTAGTAGAAGAAGCACAGAGTGTGTGCACCATAGTAATGAAGGAACTGCCCACTCTGCCGTAACGCAAGATACATTGCAGACATGTGCCGCTGTGATGGTCCTTGTGTGCAGGGCCTAAGTTTGAGGAGCTGGAGCGCCAGAAGCTGGACAAAGTCATCGAGGTGGCAAAGAAGAGTCAGGCACCAGCGCTCGAGGCAGCAGCAGCAGCGGCCGCAGCAGAGGCCGCAGCACTGGCAGCGTTGCAGAACACTGATCAGTAGTCATTACTATCATCTCTGGCAGCGCGTCAGCAAGTTGTGGCTAAGGAACTGAGCAAACAGTGGGACCAAGACTGGAGGCAGCAGCGGCTGCTGCTACAGGATCTGATGCAGCAGCATCGGCAGCATTACAGAACGCTGGCAGCGCTCAGTGACATGCCAGTCTTGTTTCCTGTGGGAGTTTGCCGTACCCGCTGTTGTAGCAGGAAGGTACGGAATGCAGGGGTTGGGTGTTGCCGCCGGCGGAAAATAAGGGCTATGCCACAACACAGATACTGGCCAAGAACAGCGGTCCTTGGGGTGTCGCCTCTGGTTTAGATGTGGTGATGCGAGTTGTGGATGTGGGAGGCCTGATCACGCTGGCAGCAGGGACGCCTTCAGCACCAGTAGCTCATAACGTGCTACCAGGCACCAGTCTGTCACTTGCTGGCAGTGGCGGGGGCCCGTTTCTTTTGATGTTTCCGACAGAGCACTGGCAGAACTCAGCAACGCAGCCTGCTAGGCTTTGTTTGCTGGCATGTAGACTGGCATCCATACTGCTTATTGCCACGCGCACTCGCTTTTATGGCATGTGAAACCAATGCACCATAGGTGATCCGATAACCAGCAGTCAGTTGGTTTGGTGCATCAAAAATGCGGGCGTGCAGCATCAAGTGCGGACCAAGTTTGCTGGCTCAACCGGCAGACCGCACATTGGTGTGTGGGGTGCTGGCACGTGTGCGTCGGTGGCACATGTGGTTTTGAGGAAAGATTGCCGTGGTTGAGCTCAGCAGGGGTGCGCAACTCTGTGTAAGTTGATATGGATTCATGTCGACCCAGTGATCAGGGTGGCCGAGACATACTGGGTGCTAGTCACTCCTTCACAAAGTTGGGATCACACACTACCTTTTTGTCGGAAGATATTGGCCGTGGCCAATCATTGGGCCACGCCCTTCACAAGGGCGCTCAGCCCAGGCAGACGTCCAACCCTGCTGTCACAGTAAGGCACTGGGTGCTGCTGTTCAGAACAGTCCCTCGAGCTCTTGGACATGCTATGCATCACTGTGACTGAACACCAGTCACAGCAGAGCACCGGTGCTGCAGAGCACCGGTGCTCTGCAGCACAACGGCATCGACTGGCAGTCTGCAGCAACAACGTATGCGGCCCTCTTATCAGTTCGGACGGGAGGAAGCAGTCTCCGACGGCGTGTTTAGATGCCTTCTCTCCGGCTGCCCAGCTCAGCGGAGACCGACCTGGCGGGCCGTTTGCCGGAAACGGAGGCATGCCTGTGCAGGTCCTGCGGCGGTTGTTGTCGCTATCTCAGGCGTATGTGGCAGACATCATTACGCTGCCTCGTCTGCAGGCTTGCCCAAGAACGCCTACTGTAGTTGCACCTGTCGCGACGTCGCCAGGATGGCGAGCTGCTGGCAAGCAGGACTCAAGTCCGACTACACCTGACATGCCGCGCCATGCGCCGCTGGCAAATAACTCCACAGCATCGGCGCTCTGCGCGGTGTTACCGCCAGACCCGACATCCTTTCCACAAGCACACCCCGACGCTTGCACTGTTGCTGCAACACGCGCAACACACAATGCTGTCACAAAACAGAGATCCTTGGCAGTTGAATTGTGGCTTATTCGTCGTCGCCCAAAAACAAGGCTTGGGCGTCTCCCAGCTCTAGCATGTTGTCATTGCCCTTGCACTGCCGTACCATACGGCCGACCCCGGCAGCAGCTGTGCGCTTGGGTCTCCCCCGGGGTTCTTCACCTGCATGCATGAGCAGGCAACAAAGGGGATTTGGCTGACAGATCCACTCACTAGACTAGCAAGCCATGGCAGATTGTCACAGACACCCGGGGCGCCCATAGACTTCATGATGCATTCTGGCATGCCACACGCAACATCTACGGCAAGCTAGCAACATGATGAGTACCACTGAAGGCTGGATTAGCGATGCTCTGAGCGGCTCCTGGGAGCCAGCTGTACCTTCTGCCGTGTGTTCTTTGTCACTGTTGCTGCGCCTCGTATCCTTCCCTCCCTGCTCATGAGCCAGATTCTTGCTTTGAGTTTGCTCCTGTTCCATGATGCAGGTTTCTTCTGTGAATGCTGTTGCTATTGCTGCTGATGCCATTGCTGGTGACGCCCTGGGACCCAACCCCTCAACCATATGCTGATCTCTAGCAAATGCCAATTGTAAACAAGCCTTGGCCCTGCCTGATGGAAGATCTGCGGCTGGTTGCGATTGGGATGGTGTGACAGCCTGCTGCCCGGTGCTGCCACTAAACAAGCTGGCAGCTGCTGCTGCTTCTGCTGGTGATGATGCTGTTGGCGCTCTGATGCAAAACTCTGGCCCAAATGCTGTGTCGGTTGTGCTTGGCATTGTACCTTCTGCCAGTGGCATGCGGCAGGCAGACTGCATTGGCCTGCTCGGACCAGTTTCGTGTGGTTCCGTGTGGGCCCCACTCGTGTGAGGCATGCTACATCTTACTGATCTGTGGTGATCAAGGTCCTGCTGTGTTGGCCCAGAGATTCTCCTGCTAAGCCATTGCTCAAGCTCAGCAGCAATGCGAGCATTATGCAATGCTGCATCTTCTACGCTGTCGCTCGGGCCTGCTACAGCTGCTGCTGCTGCTGTTGGATTTGCGTCTGCGGCTGGTGCCCCGTGATCATCCAGCACACCGCAGTCGCAGGTCTCCGCGGGGGCCGCCGCTTCTTCCCCGCAGCTGCCCTGGAGGCATTCCCTGCTTGAAATCAAAAAGCAGCGTTGTAACATGCAGACATGTTAAGGCTGGAGAAGGTTTGTCAACAGCCCACGTCGACGTCTGTCATCCGTCCGGCGAGCAACGGCGCCCGTGTTTGGCCTGGCACGAGCGTGGCGGTAGCGAACCAATGGACTCGGTAGAGACATGCAGTGCCCTTTAGCACCATAGCATCACCAGCTGCAGGGTGGGTGCCGCTAGTACGGGGCGAAAAGCTGCAGGCTGCCTAACGCCGGTCCGGTACGCCTGCGACGACCCCGACTTTCCCTCTAATGAGCTGCGCTATACTTTCTGTTGTCGTATATACATGTGTGTCGATATGCAGACTTGAGTGACCATTGATACTGCGGCAAGTTTTACCTGTCGAGGCCATCTCTGCCGGTTTGCAGCCCAAGAACGCCGGGCGTCGGCGTGCTTTGGCCTGACCGGACGTCCAGCAGGCCACGCAAACCTTCTGGTCCAGCTTGTGCAGAGGGCGCCACCCTCTGCAGTGCATCGTTGCCACGACTGCTTCTGTTGCCCGTGGTCTGCAAAACAGCAACAACACTGTTGTCAGATGCATCAGTAGCAGCAAATTTGAGGGCCCTGCAAGCATGCCGGAGCAGCAGAAACTCAAGCAGGCAATTCATCGTTTGGTCAGCAATGGCATCAGATATACAGTCAGCAGCGATTCGATAATGTGCAGTCTATGGCAACAAAAACAGTGTGCTAGCCCGGCTTGTAGTACAAGTCATCTGTTATAAACAACAGCCTGGGCTTACTCAGAACTTGCCTGCTGGTGATCACCATTATGAGGTGGATTCTGGCTTTGTGCTTCAGGTTGTCGTGGCAGATGCAGCAGCTGTGCCGTTGGAGCTGCTGCTGCTGCTGCTGGGCCGCTGTTGTGGCCTTCAATAGTAGCCGGCCTAGCTGCTGCCTCTGCTGCCACTGCTGCTAGTGCGGCAAGACCACCGGCAACGGCTGTGGCACCAACATGATCCTCGTCATCATCAGCTGTTGCTGCTGCTGTCGCCAGATCAGCGTCGTTTGTCCCACTGGCAGTGGCAGCATCTGGTGCTGCTGCTGCTGCCATGCTGTCACCATGGGACTCGGTGGGAGCTTGATCATCTGCTGCTTCTGCTGCTGCTGCCAGCAGTGACAATGCTGTTGCTGGCAGGTCATCATCGTGCTTCCCACTGGCAGTTTGAAGTTCACCACCACCAACTGTTGTATTTGCTGCTGGCGTTGCCACGATGCCGGTGTCGGCTTCATGACCAGCTTGGTTACGTGTTGCTCCTAACGCGATTGCTGCTGCCGCCGCTGCTGCTGCTGCGGGTGGGGATGGGGCGGTGTCCTGTACTCCACGGGAAGGCTGGTCGTCATCAGCTGCCTCTGCCGGCACTGCCGCCGCCGCCGCCGCTGCTGCTCCTGTGGGCGAGGGTGGGGCAGTGTGCTGTACTCCATGGAAAGGCTGGTCGTCATCAGCTGTCTCCGCCGCCCCCGCTGCTGGGTGGCCGCTGCCCTGAACCTCACTGGCAGCTTGATCTACACCACCAACTGCTGCTGCCGCAGGGTCAGCTGCTGCTGCAGCTACACCGCTACCACTGGCTCCACTGGCAGTTCGGTCCTGCGCTGCTCCTGCAGCTGCTTCTCAATCTGCTGCCAGGCCCTGCCCAGGTGCCCCGTCGGAAGCTTCAGAATCCTCCCCCTCCGCTGCTGCTGCTGCTAGGTCACTGGCCTGGGACTCTTTGACACTTTGGTCATCGTCGCTGAGGAGAATGGCATCCTCTGCCGCTGCTGCTGGCCCGTTGTCCTCTGAATCTGACAGAAGTTCAATGTACACTGGGTCATCAGGGACCAAGTTGACGACGGGTGGTGGACCACCCGGTGGTTGGAAAGGTTGTGGTGGGGGTAGTTCTTGGGACATCGGTCTCTGGCCTGAATATGCAACCTGCAGCAATATGGCGCCGGCAAATGTCGATCGTGTCATGTCAGACAGTTGCTGTGAGAAGCAGGCGTGATGTTAGTAGCACCCTTGTGGCAACTCGCGGAAACCTGAGAGCTCATAAGCCCTGGTTTCCACCGTGCACTGGCTGTAAGGAACGATACAATTTGGAGCGATGCCTCCACAAATCATGCAGTGGCCCAGTACTGCCACCTGGGCGCAGCGATTGCTGCCAATGCGATTGCTGCATCCAGGGTGCTAAAGGCTTGCTGCACGACAGTGAAAGCTGCTGTCCAGGCTGGCCCTTTCATGCTGGTGTTGGACTCGACTGAGGGTTGTGGCACAACCAGGGGGCCTGGGCCTGGTGCACCAGAATTGCATGGCCGACACTTGCCTCGGCTCCTTCGACCTTCGGTGTGCTCGATTGAATTGGGATTGGAACAACGATGGAGCAATGCTCGAGGCTCCGGGACACCTGCACGAAGAAAAACGATTTCGCCCTTCAGATAGCGCAATCTCCATGTACAACCGCTCACTTCTCTCCAGCTGACGATATATATGTTATCGCTGATAGAGGTTTGTTTTGCAGGTGCAAAGAGTACCTCCTTCACATGGGTTACCGGTCTGAAGTAGCTTTGGTTCAGGCTGAAAGCAGCCTGCTTTCACTTAGTGCTTTCTGAGTGTCAGGAAGGTCCTTGGGTCAAGTGAACTGCCTCACACAGGGGTGCGCGCTTCTAAGGGGCGGCGAATCCGCAAACTCCAACGCGAAGCAACGCTCATGGCGGGGGGGAGGGTGCCTTACAGGAAGGTCATCAGAAGCATGCCAGTCTCGCGCAATAGAGTTACGAAGCAGTCCATGAATGCATATCAGGCAATAAATTACGGTGATCTAAGTTCGAGCCAGCTGGTGCAGCGCTGGCAGGCACCGCCAACGATGTCAGGGCTGCTGGTCAATTCGTGAGAAGGCACAAAGCGCCTTGGTAGCACGTTGATCACCTGCTACTGCCTCGGACGATCGTTTGATTGTATCACAAGGGGTTGGTGGCTGCTGGCGAAGTATGGAAAGGCGTGGCAGGCAAGCGGCAAGCATGATGAATATGGGCCAGCCTGGCACATGCAGAGCCAGCTGGCAGATTGCATTGGGCCAAGCAAGCCACAGCAGTCAGATCACATAGCCACAGCAGCCTGACTGAGTCAGATCACCAGTACATCACATAGCCACACAGTTCAGCTAGCAGCAAACACCCATGCAAGGCGGTGAGGAACGGAGGTTTCCAGGAAGCTTTGGTCTCATGCAAATGACGCCACACAATACGCACCACCAGCCATAGGGTTGCTCGGAGTCGAGCAATATAACCCAATCTTCTGGGAGATTTCAGGAACCATGCTCTTCCTGCCAGGAGCATCCTCCTGCCAGGTCAACTCAACAGCCTAAAAGTCCCATGCCGGAGGCACCAATGTCCAATGGCAAATCTGGAGCATGACAGCAGAGCATACTTGCCAAGCAGCTTGTTGTGACTGCCCATGACGGTCACTGCCGGACTGATTTGATGCAATGTATGGTTGGTCCGCAGAGGCTGCCAAGGAGAACTTCAGGTAGTTCTGCACACTATACTTCAGAGGTTTCCAACTGCTGCTGAGTGCTGCATTATTCAATGCAAGTTCCTGCGCCCTCGACCCCCTCATCCTCTGCGCCCCCATTGCCGCCTGTAACACCAACCCACAGGGTGCCATTTACAAGCTACCCACCAGCCATAGCTCTATGGCCATAGGGCCCGGGGCCCATCAGAGGCGGAAACAGCAAAACCCAAAGTAGTGCTTCTATCACTGCCTTACTTGCATCGAAGGCCCAGACCCCCCCAGCCACAGGGTGCCATGTTTTAACTGGTGACATATGCACAACAGAACGCTTCTTGGTCCATCAAAGCAAAGTTTGTCCCATCTGGTGCCCAGCTGAGCTGCACTGCATTGAAGCCCGACAGCGGTATGTGCACAATGCTGGCGCCTTCTGGGGTCCACACATACACCCGGGAGTTGGCAGTGGTGATAGCCAGGTAGCAACCTGCAAACAGACACACCGATGGGGCAGGTTGTGCTGCTGCCAGCCATATCAGGCTGTCTACTCTCCAGGCCAATGCCAGTGGCGGTATGTGAAGTACATGGCCGGTGTGTGAAGTACACGGCCACTGCTGAAGTGCAGCATGCTGCAACAAGACAAGCATCCAAGTGCCCCTGACTACAGTGTTTAGAGACATTGAAGCACTGCAGTCTCTGCATAGCCCCCAATGAAGGCGGCACAGCCTTGCTGCCTTCACGCTAGCAGCACTTGTAACAAGCGAGCATTGAACAAAAGCATCAGGCTGGTCGGTGTCACCAACTCAACATTTACTTCACAATCTAAGCATGACAATATACAGCTGTTGCTTGTTGCAGTCAGCTTACCAGTCGGTGCCCAAGCCAAGCTTCTGACAGTACTGATATGCAGCAGCACTGCCGTCAGTGCTGCGTTTGCCACATCCCAGACCCACACAGCATGTGGCATGTTCTCATTGACTGTTGCTAGCAGCTGACTGTCTGGGCTCCAAGCCATAACACTGATGCCCAGTTTAGGGTTAGGTTTGTTGGTGGGAGGTATTATGCTTGTTACATCCACAGGCAGAGGGCACACCAGGTATCTGGCCCGTGTGTCCCTTTTGATCTGCTGCTGCTGTTGGACCTGCAAAAGTGCAGCAGCACACTGTCACAACATGCACGTGTAATTGGAGCGTATATTATGTCACATGGTGCCCAGCAGAACTGGCACATGAAATCATTGAGATCATTGGTTCCCCCATGTAAACAACAGTAGCTGCCGTGCATGCTGTGATCTCAGCAAAGCTCCTACTCAAGACGGCTCTGACGCTGCCTGTGCGTGTGGAACTGGTTGTGTTGCATTCCAAGACAGACACAGAACTGGCAACCAGTGCTTACTGCAAGCCTAGACGCAAATATCAGCAGTATCCTAACCTGTACTGGAGCCAAAACCCCTCGTGGTTCTTCAACCTCCTGATATACCGCTACTTCAGCTGGTTCGTCTACTGGACTGCCATGATGACACTCTAGCAGCGGTTGCCAAGTGACATTGTTAAGCACACGGACGACCTACGCAACACTGAGCACCAGCAGTCAATGCTTTATCAACTCCTATGCTGCAGCACACAGATATGGCGTTGACAGGGGCCATGCTGCGCTGCTACATAGGGTCTGATGCTTGCAGGAGTACTTGACGCTTTGCTGCTGCAGCTTTGGTGCTTTCTGCACTCCAACAGGTTGCTGCTGAGGACGGCAGAGCAATGATGCAGATAGTAGGTCCAGATCACAGGAACTAGAGCATAGCAGCAGCCCAGCTGTCCTAGTCATTTGGAGCTAGACAGGCGTTGACAGTCAAGTCGCGTCTTGTACCTGATCGTAGCTGCCAACTGCTAGAAGATCAGCACCAGGAGACCACTGCACTCCCCTCACGCCCAGGCCATCACTGTAAGCGCTGTAGCTTCCGACATTGCTGCCATCTGCTGCATGTATCAGCACTTTATAGCTCAGCGGACTGTCCCACACTGAGATTTTGCTGCTGTCGGGGCTCCATGCCAGGTCAGCTGCATCCATTGTGGCTAGCTGAGTCCGAGACTGGAGCTCCCAATTGCTGGTGCTGTAGATTGCTAGACGGTCTTTGCAGTCCTTGCGCTGCAGGCCAGAAACAACAGTACTGCAATCAGGCGGGCCAGCAAAACTTGAGAACATGTTGTTTACTGTCATACTGGGCAATGCTGTGAACGTCTGCAGTTACACCACAGTAAGCCCTTGAAGGGGCTGTGGTGATCAGCATGGTCTGCACATGATGCAGTGTATGAACGGTTGCACAGGGTGGGGCGAAGCGACCTGCAGCAC
>NSMO01002235.1:4419-19426 GCA_002588565.1 Coelastrella sp. UTEX B 3026
ATGTGTCATCTTGACAGGTATGTACTACATACATGATGCATGTGTCATCTTGACAGGTATGTACTACATACATGATGCATGTGTCATCTTGACAGGTATGTACTACATACATGATATATGTGTGTCATTACACATCCCGTAAAGATATAAGGCTCAACTCATCAGAAATGCTCAATAATTCATTACAAAGTCAAAATATAGCATACTCATGGTTCATGTTTTGACGGCATCAAATTAAGTGCTGATGCGTGTCTTCACACCTCAATCACTGATTGATTCTGGTGTGGCCCCTGGGGGGTTGCCCTTGGTGCTTGGTACCTCTATATCTCTGCCGGCCTCACCTACCAACGTGGCCGGTCAAGTGTTTCTTGGACTGACATGGCTGGGTGTTTTGGCCAGTGCGTGGCATGCTCCCACCTATTTTAATGCCAGTTGCTGTTTCAAGATAGACGTTCGTTCTTTGCAGACCACAATACAACAACGTTTCAGGATGCAGTGCGTATGGCAGCAGGGCCCGGTCAAGTCAGGGAAGAAGAACACATGCAACCGTTGGCCATGGACTTGTTGCGAGCGTTAGGCGAAGCGGTCGGTACAAAGCTCATCATTGCAGACACACACTACACCAACCCAATCGGTAGTGAAGGCGCTTCCGGGCGGGTTTCTTGTAGCTTGCTCTCTGAGCATGTGCGGCACTGGCCCTACCTGGTAAGTCGGTGTCCGCAAGGCAGTTGCATGTTACTAGTGTTTGGCATTGATACCTGCCAGGGTGGTAAGTTGGTGTCCGCAAGGGCACATGGCCACTCTGACCTAGCAAAGAATGTTGCACTATGAGAACATGCATATGGTGCCGGAAGGGCGTTTGTGTGTGTCTGGAAGGTGCCTCCACAGTGTTACTAGTGAGTCAGGCCTTATGCATTATGTCTCGGGGGCGGGTGCCTGGCACATAAGTCAGCTGAGAATTGGTCTCAGAGATAGTAAAGGTTGAAAATCCTAATTGACAGAAAGCTGGCCATAAGTTGGATGTTGCTTGTCGTGCCTTAACATCAGAGCACTTCTTGCCGCCCTGCTGTAGGTATGTCCAATTGAGATCAGAATCGATGGCTCACGCTCGGCTCTCGGGAAGCTCATAACAATCTGCCGCAGGATATTTGATGCACAGCCCGAGCGCTGCTTTGCCTTTGTTGTCGCAATGACATGCCAAGATGTGCAACTGCTCAAAGTGCATCACAAGCTGGACATCCAAGTGCTGTCAGTCGAGGCAACATGTTTGATGAGTCTTCAAGACGCCACAGGGCGGTTGTCAGCGGCGGCACCGGGTGTCCGCTTGCTTGCCCAGCTGCTGGCATGCGAGCAGACCCACCATGGCTTCAGGCAACCCCCCCAGCCAGCAGAACACCTTGTTGATGGGCGCTGCTTGACAGGCTACAAACTGGTGCGATCAGCTGGCATTGCTAGAGCAGAGAAAGCAGCAGTGTACCGTGCTGACTGGTCGCGGCAGCAGCAGCAGCACAGAGGCAGCCAAGGCAGCAATGCCCTTGGGATGTTTGGCACCGGCAACAGCTCTAGCAGTACAACCAGCTACAACATGGTTGAGAATGAAGGAGGTGATGGGCAAGATGCAGATGACGAGTACAGCCAGGTCATTATCAAGCGTGGCATCACAGACAAGGAGGTGGGTTACATTCCTAATAGGTCGTGCCTAGGTGACCTATTGCAAGCTACAGGTCTTAGGCACTACAGTGGCATATTGTCTTGCGCAGTCAGGCACTAGCGGTGGTCAACCGATCATGGGACTCTGATCCAAGGTGTTGAGAGTACATGGCAAGCAAGAGTAGAACAGGACCTCATTCTGAATAGCTGCGATTGTTCGAGGGACTCGCTGTCGATCCCAGCTGCTTCCGGTCAAGATGTGTGCACATGTGCTGCTGCCATAGGCTCAAGGTTTGAGCTTTGGCATAGGCAATGGTTGAGCATGGATGCTCAGTGCTGCGTTGAATATTTGATCTTTGATACCTGGAAAAGAGTGCAACGTGCCAAGCACTACATGCCGTCTTGTATGCTGCCCCGGTCGCTGATCTCAATTGCTTGTGACTAGGTTGAGCTCTTGAAGAAGCTGGGTTCACAACCAGCACACTGTGTCCGGTTGATGGCCGAGTTCCACTTTGAAGGGGACATTAGAAAGTCTGTGATCCTACATCCACGTTGTGAAGTCTTTGGCAGCGCCCCGGACGTTGAGACTCTCAGGAAGTTGGGATCAGATGTGGCGGCTGCTGTTCAGGAGTTGTACCAGGTGTGACTAACATGTTCCAAATGCAAAACCACCAACTGTGTCTGTGTTCCGTTCACGGCCTGCGCCCGTGGATGTTTGGCCAGGGCTCTCTGGACAGTTTGAGGAGGAACAGTGGACAGGTCTTCTTGATAGTGAAAGTGTGTGACAGGGATTGATTAGTGCCTCCTGCGCTGGATGTCGTCCTCATCGTCATGAGGAGAATTTGTTGACAGTCGCTCATGCCAAAATGCACAACACACCTATGTCTTCATTGCATGCTAGAGCGCCTGCAATTGTGATTCAAAGTCATTGCCCTGTACACCTAACAGAGCAATGCTTGTCCGCTTGTGTGTCCGTGGGACAGGCCGGAATAATTCACCGAGACATCAGCAGGAACAACCTTGGATTCTACAAGGGCTCTGGCTACTTGTTTGATCTATCAGTTGCAAAGGTGTGCTGCCCGGCTATGTCGCAAGACATGCATTTGTGTGTTTCTTCATGCAGTTGGTGCTGCACATGCGCATGCACCTGTGACGTCTACAACAACAGGCAAAGTGCCTGCGGCGGCAGCTGAACAATTTGAACAGTCATAGCCAGGGTTGGATACCATCACTGTAGCAAAAGCTTTGGCAGTTGCAGCCTGCAGCCTTCAGTGAACAGTTACTGCCAGGGTTCGAAACTATCACTACAACAAAAGCTTCAGTAGTGGCAGTTGAGCAATTACAGCAGAGGTCCAGTACTATGAACCCGGTTTTGTTCTATCACTACAACACAGCAGTGGCGACCGAATACTTGCAACCGGATTCTGGCACTATCTCCGCAGCATGCACACCAGTTGTGGCAGCTGTGAAGCTTACTTTGCTCATCAACAGAAATAGTCCAACGGAGATACTGCTATTTCAAGTATCAAAACAAGTTGTTTTGATTGGTTGTTCCTTGTTTGTCTCAGCCGGCTGGCACTTTGAAGGCGCTTATAAGGGCTAATTAAAGCCAAATTGGTGTTGCCAGCTGCATGTACATTATAGCACCACAAGTACTAGTCAGTCTTGCAATCCCGTCTTGTGGGTATCATCCTCAACAACCCCTGCAAGCATTTATGCCTGCACTCACAAAGGGTCCACACCGTGTCTGTTGATATTTTGTATATATTCCAGGACTTTGATGATGTTTGTGATGAGTGGCAAAGCGACACGTGGCACCCACAGCCCTTCGTGGGCACACCCTTGTATGGGGCTATCTGCGTTTTGGAGGGCCATCCCCACAGCGTGAGTAGTGACCTGGAGTCCTTGTACTACAGCTTGCGACACATCTGCTATGACAAGCTGCCAGACGAGTTGACCTTTCGGTCCTCTAACAGCACAACGGAATGGAGTATGGCGCGAAGGGGGGCTGGCTCCACGATTCCTCAGGCATTCCCTAGCGGGCCATACGCAGAACTCATGCTACAGCTGCATACTTTATTCTGGCCTGACCACCAGTACTGGCATGATGTGGGGCAGCCTGTGACAGTGGAGCGCTTCCAAGCTGTGTGCAACAGTGGGGCAGCTCCAGGGGGTGTTAGCCAGACCATCAGTGAAGATGTCTAATGAATGTAACAGCCGATAACCAATTCGTCAAAGTGACATCAGCACATGTCAGTAATGTGAGCTTGCAACTGCACCTGCTTGTTGGTGCAGGAAGTGGTGCTTGCAATTGCAGCACTTGCAACAAATTCGTAGTAACCATCTTGATAGTGTAAAAGAGAGTATTTCTTGTCCAATTATTCACACTAACATAGGTTGTGAATAACTTACTGTGGAGTCAGCTCAGTACCTTTTTTAACTTGGCATCCGTACCATGCGCCAGGTGATGTCACCGCCGGCCCACGCGCCATTATCACAGCAAGACATTGAGTTGTCGAGTCAACGAGTGACTGAGCACCCTTTCTAGTGCCGTGGGCCATTGATAGACAACGTTGTGTTGGCTCCACAAGTTGGGTGATCCTCTGTCGTCTTAGGTTGACTTGCTACTCACCATCTGTCACTATTTGTCTTACATTTGTGATACACATGTCATGTTGACTGGTTTTGTAATGCGCAGTTGCTGGTCTAGACAGAGCCCTCTATGCGCCCTGGCACATGGACATGCCAAAGGGCCTCGCGGCCTCTGGCGGAAGGCGAAGCAATGCCAAATAGTTGATTTTGCACAATAGCTCGTCCAGCTATGTGCATGTTGCCAAGTATAGGCTTAGCACTTGTCGCCATTGTTAAGTTTGCATGAGGTGGCATCACTGGTCTTGGATGCTGGGTCATGTATATCGGCTGATTTGGCCCTGTAGCATGGCTTCCTGAGCTTGGGACGCTTCTGATGTAACGACTCATGTCATATTTGAGAAACTGCATGCACCAGCAAGCAAGCTGACCCGAATGAGTTCAACGGTGCCTGCGAATGTTCTATCCTGTGAATTTGCAAATCTATCAATTGATGTCATTCAAACTGCAAAGAGACGGTGCATACATGCATGGCACGACAGTTGTTGCCAGCGCATTTATCCTGTTTGCATTGGCTCGGTCACTTTACAAGAATTGGCGAAGTACGCATCAGTGACTGCCCTGCCACGGTCCAAGTACGTACTGTACGGCGGTTGTACGTTCAAGCGACCAACGCCAGTGCGAAGCACGACAGGTTTTGAATGACGCCGGCGTAGATCAGGTAAACTGCTGAGTTGTCCTTGTGTGCTGCTTGCGCAGGGTGCTCAGCGCTTGTTGCGGTGCCTGGGAGTGTCAACCCTGTCTGCTACCGGCGCAACACAGCCAGCATAGCCTGCAACCCAACAGTGTTCAAAGTTGTTTAGCCGTTGGTTGTAATTGCATTGAACCGAAGCAAGAAGCTAAACAGCACTGCCGAAGCGTGACTGGCGCGCGAACAAAAAAAATTCAGCGTCTTTGAAGGCGTGTGGTCTGGAAGCAAGCCAAAAGTAAGCATTACTACATCACAGAGCATATATCGCTCGAGTTGGTGGGCGATGCGGTTGCCTAACCTGTACTGCCTACGCATTGTACACAAATCACCATCTCAGTGCAGTGGTCGCCGATGACATTGATGTATACTTGTTTCAACAAAGTAGTGTGTTTTGGTGCTACGTCTGTGTCGCTAGGCTGACTGAACATGCTTGGCGCGGTCACATGTCGCTGCCATACTTGCTGCCTCGTGGTGAGCAGCTAGCAGCGACTTTGTACAGAGTCAAACTGCTTGCTGTGCACCACTGAAGCAATGATGCCTGTATGCTTTAACAGGCGTGCACACTATGCGAAACGGCCAGTTCAGCCTCCCAACAGATGACGAGCTACCCGTCTGCCAAATCAGCATCAAGCCGCGTACAGCAGACTTCATGCCGTTTCCCAAGCTGCGCATTAGCACAAGCAGCAATGACAGACTCAGCAGTAGCAGCGGGCGCTACAGCGGCAGTGGCAGGTACAGCTCAAGCAGCAGCGGCGGGTTTGGCACTCCAAGGTTCATGATAAGGGGATCCCCCCCTGCAACACCTACTGCAGCTAAAGCAGCGGCGTTGGGAGGCGCAGATGGCGCTATGCAGTTTGCACTCGCTTGGACTGACCTCAGTGAAAGTGACGAGACTCTGGCTGTCGCAACTGTACCGTCAACTCCCAGTGCCCGCAAACCCACAAGGTTGTTGTCACAAGGTGGCAACCTGCAGCCCTGGCAACAGGCCACAGCACTGCGCCTAACAGACACAGGAAGCAACAGCAGTAGCAGTAGCAGTAGCAGAAGCAGCTCGCGCAGCAGCAGCGCTGCTGGCCGGGGCAGCAGCTCTGGTGGCTCAGCAAGTTGTACAGGCACACCTGTGAGTTCACAGCTCAAATGCAGAGTTTTCACTCCCTCTGTCTTGTCAGCCGGGCGTATCAGTATCGCTGCTGACTGGTTGAGTGAATCTGACTCTGCAGCAGAAGACACATCAGCATTACAAGCGGTCGAAACACCCGCTGTGGAGTCTGAAATGCTGCCAGCTGCTACATGTACTGCACCAAAACCTCAGCCAGCAACCAGTGGCATGCCAGACAATGCATTGCTGATGGCCAAAGAAGCAGGGGGGGTTGCAGTGTGGCATCACAGCACTGTAACAGATCTCAGACTAGAAAACAGAGGTGGCAAACCTCAAGCAATGGTCCAGAGGCATCAAGACAGCTTGAGGAGTGATGATAGCTCTGAGGCAGGTGCCACCAATGGCATTGGGGTGCAGCAGGTACTGGAGTGGAAGAAGTAGTTATATTCTACGTGTGATATACATTGTGCTTGGTTCAAGGTCGTCAGAGCTGGTATAACCATCTGCTGCTATTGATGCACTGCAAGCTCATGCAACTCCTGAATTGTGTACTGGCAACGGGAAATGGGCAACTGTTGGCATAATCAACCTGGTGCTGCAGCCGGCGCATACATACATGTCTCACGATGTCACCCACTTGCAGTTCCATTGCAGTGTTTGGCACATCGCAACCCTTGATTGCAATATTCGGGTGCGGGGCCGATGGCTGTATGGCTATGGTAGCAAATTTATGTGTTACATAATTGCAGCCCTTGATTGACGGCCTTTCCCTGACAGGCCTAGGGCATACTGCAAAGTGGGATCTGTTGTGAAGTTACAGTAATTCTTCAAGTGGATGTGTGCTTGCTGATTGTAGCCTTGGATCGGGCACTTTATGAGCTGTCTATACCATTGCTGGTGCTCAGCCAACGGTGACTGCTCTATGCTGCATAGAATTTTCCTCAGAAACACTGCAGTGCAGTACTAGTATTACCACTGTGTAGGGCTCAGTCCTGTGATTGTGGCTGCCACTGGCAATTTGACACATGAATCGACAAACACATGACAGAGCAGGAGCCACGCATGAGGCTGACAACTCGTCATAGTTATGATAACATGATGTTCCTCGGGCAGTTTAGGCAGGTATACCTAGCCTATTGGTATACCTGACCTTGATGCATACTATTCTACGCAATCATCTGGGTCATTGTGGCGGTGGTGATAATGTGCCACAGTTTCTGAGAAACTGTGCGTATGGCACCTGTGTGCTTGCTGTGGATGGAAAGAAACCTGCAGAGCGGTGCCCGGCAGTTCTGTGCTCCTCAGATCGGATTTCGGATGTATTGTAAGTTTCCGGGAGGCGGCAGGGAAAGAGTCTTGTGACGCGGAAGATCCCACTGACAGCAGTCACTCTCCCATAAAACAGCCCATACTGTATACAGGCAGACATGCTGAATGACTTTCAAACTTTCTCTACATCAAAATAAAGAATCTGTGTAGTTGTTCCGTTTGACAGACGAGCTTGCATGCCCATACACCTCAGCTCAGCCATCAAGCAATGCGAAGCAGAACATTGATGTTACAGTGAACATCACACCACACCGTTTATCATACGTTGTGGTCAACCCCATATTGACAAGCCATCCCTCATATGAGGTGGCACAACGAGCCACCACTGATTACAACCCTCTGTCAATTCCGTTGGCTCTGTCACTTTTACAACCCGAGGATCATGGCATCTATAGTGCAAGGAGCGGTGAAATTTCGCGTGTGCCTGGCTTAAACAGTGTCCACAGCCACCTCACACTTGCCAGCGTTGGCCGCAACTGATGGTGCAAACCCTTGACACCAAGCCTTGCTATCCAACCCAGCTATCCCCGCCACTGGCAAAGCTTCAGCTGCCTTCGTGCTGGTTGCCTACTCATTGCCAAGGGGCGGCACCCCACATGGATGATGTAATGGTAAAGTCAGCCTCAAACCACACCGTCATGGCGACTCTCAAGCATTGCTTTGCCACCCCATGAAATCATATGTCGTTTTTAGAGCCTATAAACCTGTTATAGCCTGTGATTTGCACGACAAGTAATGCTCTAGTGATGCATACCAATGACGCCGAGCCTCGCTGCTAACCCCGCCAATGCTTCACCAACACCAGCTGCTCTGTTGCTTGCTAGCTGACCCCTAAGCGTCCTCAGCAAACCATCCAGCTTCCAGCCTGCCACATACACGCCATGCCACCATTCCTCGGGACCATTTTCAGCAAGCATAGCAGCTAAAACCCTACTGCTGCTGCCTTCCCTAAACCCTCGATTTGCTGCTGCTGCTGATGGTGGTAAGCTGTCTTCAGTAGCTACTGCAGCGTCGGCAGCAGTGCTGCTGCTGGAGGCATTTGCTGTAGGGTAGTTGGCTGCCCCCTGCAGCAGCTGCTGCACCTGCTGCTGCAGCAACCAAGCAGCATCTGCCACCTTATACACAACCTCAGCAGTAGATGTCCCATTCACTGCTGCCGCTGCTGCCACCCTGGGACTGCCAGCAAATGGCACACCAAGCTCCATACTCATTGCGAGCTTCCCAATGCTCTTTCGAAGGTCCCCTGTTGGTGTCGCTGATCTGCTGCCAGTGCCGCTGCTGCCTCCACTGGGGCTGCTGCTGCTGCCAGTCTGTGGCAGCAGACAGACCTCCTGCGCTGCTGCTAGCAGACGAGCATGTGCCTCAATCATGTCTGGCAAGCTCACAGGCTGTGCTGTGACTGCTGATGCAAACTCTCCCCATAAATTGCCTGATAGCTCGCTTAGCATGGTGCCTAATAAGCTGCTTACACAGTGTAAAGCAGTAGCATGCCAACGCCGCAGCTGCTGCAGCCGCCTGAGGCCTAGATCATCCGTCTGATCCAGCTGATCTAGATCTGCTGATTTGTCCAAGGTTCGCTCACTGTATCCTTGCACATCTGGCTGCTGCTGCTTGCTGCTGCCAGCCCGACTGACCCGTCTGGATCCGGCGCGCGATCCAGCAGCACTGCTGCTGCTGCTGCCAGCAGTAACCTTGCGCACCTTCGTGCTGCTGCCACTGCTGCCACAGCGGCTATTCAACGCTGCCCACTGCTTCGTAAGCTGCTGCTGCAGGCGCCGCAGCCGGAACAGCACGCTAAAGATCTGAGCGTACTGCTCTTGCTGCTGTTCACTGACTAACAAGCTCACAGGCCAGTCTACTTCATACTTTAGTGCCAATGCATCTGTTGCTGAGGCACTGTGTGCATTGCCGGGCAGGGCAAACACCCTGAGGGACTTGTAGTTACTCCAACCAGGGAGGGACCTCTCAGATTCAACCTGGACAGCAAGCACAGGCACACAGCAGCTTCAGTCAAACTGTAGGTTGATGCTATCAGTCAGCAAGACATCACTACTTATGTTCTGTAGCTTCTGCTGGCGAAGGCAAACACCTCGTAAATTTGCAGTTGCTTCCGCATTCACCCTCCGAATATCGCCGCTGCATTATGTGAAGTGACCATGCACATATCAACTTTCTTCTAAGGAAAATGGAGTCCACATGTGCGACAAGACCTGTGGAATTCACCTGCACACTTAACCTCTCCGTCACGGCATCCCCAGCTAGGCAACTCTGCTGTAATGCCGCCTCCAGCACCAACTGAGCAGCAACATGTGACACTCCCAGCTTCACTCCCTCAGCTGCCCCAACGACACCCGCCCGCTCAACTGTCACCCTGCCGCTGCTGTTGCTGCTGCCAACCCCTGCTGCTGCTGCTGCATCCGGGACCAGCAAGCTGTCAATGCCCTCAATAAAAAGATCCACCCAGTCGCCCTGCTGTTGGAAAAACAGGGCTTGCATGACTGACAGCTTCTGCAGCAGCTGCTGCTCCTGCAAGAGCAGCTGCCAACATGCTAGGGTAGTAAGTCTGTGCTGTGCTAGTAAGGGTTTAACCACCAAGACCTCTAGGGTTGTGACTAGGGGCGCACTGCTGTCTGACGGATCCTTGAGCGGCTCATTTGGCCCTTGCTGAATTGAACCCTGCTGACTGTGCTGGTCTAAGAGGCCTCTGTAAGCAAGGCCTGGGTGGGAGATGCTGTGTTCAGTTCCTGAGGTGGTAGCGCGCCTGCTGTCCATCTCTGCCCACTGCTGCTGCCATCGGGACACCATTGACTGGTGACCTTCCGGCCCTGCTGCTGCTGTACTGGCAGCAGCAGCAGCAGCAGCCGGTGAGGTCGGATCATCGGCTATAACCTCGATCATGACATCATCAAGTGACAAGTCATCACCCACTGCTGCGGCTGCTGCTGGGGAATCGCCCCACGAATGCTTGCCAGACAACCTGCGCCCTAAACCCTGCTGCATTGTGGCTCCTCCATCACTGGCAGCAGCAGCAGCAGCACTGGACAGCCTCTGAGTTCGTCGTGAAGGCAGGCCAGCCGCTGGGACAGGGACGACAGGTAAACCCCATTTCCCTTGGTGCCTGGGCTGCCTGTACCCTGCTGCTGCTGTGCTGAAGGTAGGGTTTTGCTCATCACCAAGCAATGAGCCACCTGTGTGTAAGGAAATGTAGTAGCTTTCATAGTACAGCTACAGACAGTTCAAAAGGACAAGCCCATCGCAAGAATGGATACATCATCAGGTGCATGTCATGTGGCAGAAGGCACACCTGGGTGGTGACCCCTGCGCGTGATGCTCCTTTTGCCATGGTGCATAGTGCGTTGCATTGGCTCAAGCGCTTTTCAAGTAAGGGACAGTTGAGAGGTACCCGGCTTTCCCCCAAGCCACTGTCAGTGTGCTGAGGCAGCTGGAGGCGTTTGCAGCACAGCACGGCACTAGGGGCACTTGCACAGCACTTCAGCAAACTTCTGCTTCACGCACTAATGACACCACAGCGCTAAGTGATGTGTACACTGCTGACAACAGCGACTGCTAACCGAGCAAAGCTTGATATGTAGAGCCTGTGCTGTCTGCAGTACACGGCCTTCTCAAGCATACAGCGCGGTTGTCAGGTGCCGGGGTGTTAATATCAGCGTCCGCCCACAGTCGTAGAGGATTAAGAGTAAAACTTGACCCCTTGCTGGTGAGTGTGAGCATGATGGCAAGCATTGTCTGTTATGCAAGAATACATTGAACTGACAACAGGGCGGTAGTCAACCAAAAAAGTCATTTGCTGGAGAGAGAGAGAGAGAGAGAGAGAGAAAGAGAGAGAGAGAGAGAGAGAGAGAGGGGGGGGGGCCGGAAGGGGTCACAGTCAATACCTCACCATCTGGAATGGTACTCTCGACAACTGATAGGAAACCAAGTGAAACCAACACAAGGATCAAACCAGATTGAACTGAGTTAAGTTTGCCCTCACCAGTCCAAGAGCTCCTAGGTGTCCTCCTCCCAGCTCCACCTGCTGAACCGCTGCTGCTGCTAGGCCTGCGCTGCTGCTGCTGAGGGTTCAACACAGATCCCATACCCGGTAAAACCCTAGGTGTTGAATTTGATCGGCGCCCTGCAGCTGGCATTGCCACTGCATCTGCTGCTGCTCGTGCAGCGCCGATGACTGCGGGTGGTGCTGCTGCTGTCCCGCCTGCAGAGGGCCTGCCAGCAGCAGGAGCTAGATCATTCACTGCAGGGCCCCAGGTTGCTCTCTTGTGTCCTCCAATGGTGGCTTGCTGCTGCTGCTGCTCTGGCTGTTGAGATGGCACTTCTGCATCTGCTGCAGCAGCTTCTGCTGCAGCTGATTCCTCCGTATCCTGCTGCTGCTGCTGCTCCGGCTGTTGGAGCGGCACTTCTGCATCTGCTGCAGCAATTTGTGCAGCTGATCCCTCCTTACCCCGCTGCTCTGGCTGACGTTCCAGCTGCTGCTCTGGATCCTGAGTAGCCGTGGCGCTGCCACCCTCTTGTGGCTGCTCCTGCTCTTGGTTGGGCACAACTGCTGCATCCAAACCCGTAGGATCAGACACCCTGTTCTGTTGCTGCTGCTGCCAGTTGGGCATTTGCAGCTGGACTCCAAGCCGCTGTGCTGCTGCCAGCTCATGCTGTACACGCTGCACAGCCGCTTTGTGATCTGTTGCTGCCTGCTGAGCCAACAAAGAGCGCTCAAATGCCAGCTCATCCTTACGCGACTTGGCTCGCCTGCATGTCATCATGAAGCACCGTTGCAGTCCTCAGTGTCACAATAGCTGTGATTACATTCCATCCAGTATGTGAAACCACATGGTATTGCTGGAAACGTTTTGCTGCAGGTCATGCTTACATGCAGCTGTCTTCTGCCAAGCTAGGATACACCATCAACTCTCAGGTTGCAAGGCCAGACATGCCCTGTTTCCGTCTCCCAGCCAGCTGCCTGTCATACATGTCGTTCAGCCCTCAAAGAAACACTCCTCTTGTCAGACAGATAGGGTGCACAGAGGTGTACAAGGTCAAGTGCACAAGAGGTCAAGTGTGCAAGGTCAAGAGCACACGTGCACAAGAGGTGCACAGAGGTGCAACAGTACTGATCATACTGCCACCGACCCACCTTGCTGCTGCTGCTGCCATCTCTTCCTGTTGCTCCCTCAGCAGCTGCCGCTTACGCTCAGCTTTGCGCGCTGCTGCTGCTTGCTGGATCTGCCGCCGGGCCTCCTCTGCGGCTGCCTTATCCAGGAGCCTGCATATTGTGGACATCACCAAGCCTTTTGTTTGGCGGCACGGACTATTTGGGAGGCAAGGCTTTCTTTGGCGGCAAGGATTTATTTTGCACATCACCCAGCCATGAGGACAGAAATGTACAAGCTGTCTAATGCAAGGAGTGTGGCTGCCCATGGGGCATGCATTGCGTATATGCAGGCAAGGTCAGCATATGTGAGCATATCCGCTTTTGGTCGCATGTAATCGAAACAGCCAGCTGAATGAAGAAGAGCACAGACAGTCACGCTGTAGTCACAATGTTCAAAGATCAGGCTGCTGTCTTTTGACCTGCAGATGCTGGCGGGACTGATCTACTCTTTAACTGAGGCACAGGACAACACAATGGCCCTCAAGTCTATTAAAACAGGCGCATCAATCACTGTATAGTTCCTTGTACTGTGTCAGACCGGAGTACAAGTGAGACATACCTGGTTGCTTCTCTGGCTGCGTGTGCTTCAGCAGCAGCGGCTTTGGCACCTGTGACCCTACCCATGACCTTCGCCAGCTCAGATTGCCTTGCGGCTTCATAGTCTGCCACAATGGCCGCAGCCTGTGGAAAAGCAGTGAACACAAGCAACAGAAGTGGTTACATCAATCCTGCTGGACACCATAGCCCAACGGCCATCGGCTCTGCGCCTTGTCTACCAAGTACTTCAAGTCACTTTCGGATCAGGTGGAAGGTACAACGATTGCAACAGAAATGGTGGTTGGCCATCACATCTTCTTTGATTTGTATTTGTGCGTCCTGGGATCGCCCAGTTTTGCCCCGTGTCCTGACCCTTCCCAGGTCGACAGTCAGCCAGAACAGCAGCAGCCTGTGATGAAGCAATGAAAAGAAGCAACAGAAATGGTTGTTGGCCATTTAGTCTTCTGTTGTTTGTAGTTGTATGTCCTAGTTTGCCCAGTTTTGGCCCTTGTCAGGACCCTTTGCAGATACTATTAGATAGTCAGCCAGAACAGCAGCAGCCTGTAGCACAGCCAGAACAGCAGCAGCCTGTCACAGCCATGAGCAATTGGTCAGAATTGACTTGGTTGTTAGACATCCAATCCTCTGTGGTTGGTACTTACGTGTCACCAGTCACGGCCCTTTGTCTAATGGCTTCCAGATTCAAAGTTGGCCGAGACAGCAGCAGACTGTAGCAAAGCCATGACCAATCACTACAAGATTGGTTGTCAGCCATTCAAACCTCTGTGATTGCAGATTCTGTGCTGGTGAGCAGTTTGACCCTTGCCTTCCTGCATTGCCCCAGGTTCACAGTCAGCAACTATAGGATCACCCTAACAAGACCGTAGATCAATCCTAATGCCGACCTACAATTGCAGTTGTCCTAATGTGCATGGCATTCTTTACCACGGTGGAGTTTGCAAGGTATGCTTGGATGACAGTAAGCTACCACTACTCCGGGGTGTGTATGTACAGTCTCATCGATCCCCTTCATGAGTGTTGACAGCGGACTATAGTTCATCTTAGCAACACAGATAGCTCAGGGTAAGGATTATTACAAGTAGACCTGCTGACTCACATGTTTCAATTGCCCAATACTCAGGCTGAAAGGCAAGTAAGCTCCTCCAGCATCCGCTGCTGCCAGGCCTCTCAACCTCCCAGTGCTGCTGCTGCTACTGCTGTCAACTGCAGCAGTAGGGAACAGCATGCTGCCCCTGCTACCGAGGAGCAAAGCCAGCCCATTGAAGCTAGTCATCTGGCGTTGTGCCCCAGCATTACCACATCCTGCTGCAGCAGCTGCAGAGAATAGAGTACTGTCATCGGCCTCTGAGAACCGACTGGCCCTGCGGCTGTGCTGTGCCTGCTGCAGCTGCTCATCGGTCCCGTCACCACTGCTGCCGCTGCTGCTGCTGCTGCCAGCCAGAACCTCTCGCAGCTCCTGCTGCTCCAGCTCCGCTAGCCACCCAATGCGCTGAGCTAACTGCTGTCCCAGACCGCCCAGAAGCTGCAGCAGCTGCAGCTGCAACCCTGCTACAGCGATGTGCTGCTCAACACCTGCAAGGAACCTCGGACACTCTGGCGCCCCATCCTGGGCTGCAACCCAGGCTTGCAGGAGGACCTCTGCTGCTGCGGCCTCTGCCGCTGTGTTTTGTTCAGCAGCAGCAGGGAATGCAGCAGTAGCAGCGGTAGGTGGCACAGCAGCTGCTGATGCTGAAGCAAGAGCCATGGGCTGAGTATCATCCAATGTTTGGCGTCTGCTGTTGCTGCTGCTACTGCTGCTGATCCTGCCACCTCCTTTGATGCTGGTTCTCCTGCTGCTGCTGGGCCTGCCTGCCGCTGCAATGCTGGT
>NSMO01002239.1:0-10376 GCA_002588565.1 Coelastrella sp. UTEX B 3026
TGATTGCGTTCTCAGCAGAGTTTCGGAGATATTGTGCAGGCGTGATGACAGTCAATGATGCTTATCTATCGGCATCAGTTGACTTTGTATCCAGCCAATTGCCACACTTTGTGTGTTTCTGTGACAGGGGCACCAGGCACAGCAGTGGGAAGCCTGACCCCGAGGTGGTCTTGCCAGCTGTTATCACTGCTACAGGTCGTCATTCTTGCTTCACTGTGTATGCAAGGGGCAATGCTAGCAAGGGCGTATAAGATGCTGCCCAGTATCACCTGTGCCCTTTGTACAACAATGCCGGGCATGTATCATTTTTATGGCTCTGCCATGGCACCCAAAGTCCGTATGAGCTGTCTCACAGCTGCACAGTTGTGTATGTCAGGCATGTATCTCTTGATGTTGGCACTGGTGACAATGCGCTGACCTGTCGACAATGTGCATCACAGCGGAAGACTTGTGGGTATAGCTTGTGCATCATTGAATGTACCGCCTTTAATTGGCGAGCAGTGACATTTATGTGCCGGACGCCGCATGAACTCCAGTTGGCTCGGCTACTAGCTAGTAGCGTAGTAGTACAGGCAAGCCAGCTTTGTTCACGAGCATACATGCTTCTGCCTTCGTTTCATGCTTTTTTGCACCATGTTCATAAAGTAATATGAAGTGTTACTTCTGTTATAGTAGTGCTGCTGACAGTGAAGTTTAGCGCTGCTGACAGTCTTGGGCTATCGGGTGGTCATTGATGCAACATGCTAGCGGCTGTGCAGCAGAGCTGTTGGAAGCAGTACCTGGCACCAAGAAAGTCTGATCTGGACTCAGGGCGCGTTTCCGAAATGTATGGGGCTGTAACCTTGGCATGTAACCAGGGCTGTACCGTACAGTGTGACCTCAGAGCCGGTGAACCTGAAACAGCACGCCTTTGCGGGCTTTATCACACGTAACCATCATTTGGCGGCAAAATGCGTTGGATGGCTAGTACGAGCGTCCAAGTAATGATTTGATATCATGGTTCCAGGCTGGTTACATCATGCAGTGACTGCATAAGCATGCCTGCAGTCATGACTGTGATCACAGTCTAGCCTGGTTGGCATCAGGATGAGAGGCGGCCAGAAACGGGCAACCTGCCATCATTGCCGCAAAGCAAAGCGCCTGTTGCTGAAAAAGGGCTGCTAGCAAGCCGCGAGAGATCGACTGCTAGGGCCATGTGGACTATTGGGCCATGATGGGCTGCTTACGAATCAACTGGCTTGTGCTGGAAGGACACGAAGTACAATTCTGACGCGCACAACCACTACAGTTGTTGTTGGCGGCCAGCTGTGAGCTCTCTGACAGTCTTAAACACGCCCCTGTCCCGGTCGGTCAATGTGACTGTCATCGTTGTACTGTCGCATTTTTTTCAAGATGCGATGCCGTGGTTTTGAAGTTGTCCGAATCATTGCTGTCAGATACTAATAAAAGTACCGTAGAGACGGGCTTTGACTGCTCGCAGCACAGCAGTGCTTGGCAGCTGTTCACCTACGTCTCGAGCTCGCTACTGTAACGCAGCTACAATGGGTTGGTGCAATACTGAAGGCACCCGCACTGTCCTCTGGATGTGCTGGGTGACGAACTTCCTGATTACATCGATTTACTACATCTTGTCCTTTGCCACTTGTGCGAACCTGGTGAAAAGCTACAAGCTACTTAATATAGAAATAAGCAACCATATATGGAGGGCGCCCGTGGCAGCTTCGCTCCTTGGAGGTCTGCTGGTGCTGTTGTTCAACATCCTCAGCTGTGTGAGTGTCTTAGCATTGCAGGCTTCATCATAAAGGCAGCATAACAGTACAGTGTCTTGTGCACGTTGTTTACACTCCGTTGCTGGCGGCAGCAAGCGTAGGCGGCACTTCTGCCAAGGTGCTGGACAGTACTTGCATGTGGAGCTTTATCTCAGGTTCGAACGCATGTCTGAGCACAGCAAACCCAGTACTCTGTGTGCACTCTGTTATATGCAGCACTACATTTGCCTGTGCTGTCTGCAGGCCATTTTGATCAAGAAGTCAGTGCAGCGAGCTGGGCCAGGGTTTGGTTATGGCTTTGTGTGTGCTTTCTGCTTCACACTGGCCTTCTTTTGCCTGCTATGCGGACTGGTGCTTGATGGCTTCAAAGACACGGTCCAGGATCAGCTGGAGACCAAGCTGCCAAACACCTGGAGCCAAATCAACACGGGAGCATACCTTGGAACTATTGGTTTCGCCTACCTGTGCTTTGTGATGTTCATACTGTTCTTTTTCGCGCTGATAATGTTCCAAGGAGCTGTTACTGAAGAGCTGGGGCTGCCTCCAGTGAGGATGAACCCATATGCTAGGATGGATAACCAACAGAACCCATATGCGATGGGCATGCAGGATACAAACGCAGGCGGCCCACCAGGTAGGCAGACTCACGGCATGTTTCAGGCACTTGTGTTTGCTACAGCAAGCCTTCTGGTGCCGTGGCAGACTCTGTGCCTGGCTGCATGGCAGTACACTATTTTGCATACAAGCCTACAACGTGTTGACCTCACAGTACTGCTGCTGCTGTACTTGACAAATGTGTGATGGTGGTCTTTGCCACATGTTGTGTGTTGCAGGAATGGTGTATCCACAGCAGGGCATGGCATATCCGCAGCAGGGAGCACCATTCGGCACGAAGGTCCCGCCAGGTCAGCCCATGCCAGGTCAAGCAGCAGGTCCAGACGTAGCATCGCCAGCACACCTCAATACGGATGCTGCTAATGCTTTGTAAAAGGCAGCAGGAGGTAAAACGCAAGCAGCACAGATACATAAGCAGGTGCTTCACACTCTGTGCAGCTGACAGCACGCATGCAGCAAGCAGCAGTGTTGTCGTTGATAATAACTGAAAACCCCAGATGTTGCATTGATTCTGGTTGTGGCCTGGTTGGCCTGGAGCAGTTGGCAGACCAGCGGTCCACAGGAGGGACTGGTATCAGCTGTTGTGGGTGAGCTGACTATTTCAGTCTGCTATGATCTGAGGGCTGAGTGGTGTCAATGCAATCACTGTTTTAAGGATCTGGGGTTCTGAACAGTAGCAATATCTCTTCCTCATAGGCCATTTCTGTTGGTTGCATATGGCAGTCAGTGCTGCCATGGTTCAGCCAAAAAGTGAGAGTGCGTGGAATCGATGTTGGTGCCCTTCACACTTCAACCTGAGGTGTGTTCTGTTTGTGTTATGAGGGCAGCTTTCAGGCACCGTGTTGGTTTGCAACCCATGAACCAGCTTCATTGGGTTGACTACCAGGTGGTCGCATGTATGTTTCTAGATACCAATGGTTCAGTTGCGTGCCTGCTCAAGGGCTATGCTGGTTGCAACAATTCGGGCCAGATGGCAGACTTACCACAGGTCAACAGTGTGCCTCACGGCTCCATCAAATGTTGCTTTGCCGGATCAGTTTGTTGTTATTGGGGCCCTGACACCATGGGGCTACCAATCAGTGGTTACTGCACTCAGTATACTGCAAGCCTGGATGCTAAGCCTGTTGCCTGATCCAGTCATTTGTGCGTGGCTGTTTGCTAGTGTAAAGGCGGTCATGGCTGTGAGACATAAGAACCGCAGCTGTCCAAAGCGAGGTTTAACTTTGCTTCTTGCCTGCCATCACTCCCTAACATAGCAGACCGTCTGCTCAGAGTACGGCATTTCAGGGCCCTCAGTGCAGCTGCACTGCAGTGCAACCGGCCCATCTGAAGCACTGGGATTATATCTTATCTTTGCTTCTGTTGCTCCCAGGACGTGGAAACTGGACTGTTGCAGGCACTTTCCAGTCGCGGTAGCCAGCTGTCTGTCAGTTTGAATGGTGTTCAACAGTAACAATGTAACTGCCAACCTAACCTATTTATGGCAACCGAGTTGGTTGCAGTAGCGGCATGCGCGCCATGCTGGAGCTCATCAGAAGACATACAGAGGTTGTTCTCTTATTTGAACTGGCATAAAGAGAGTGACACGACACCGCCTGTATTCCTAGCAACCTGCTCTGCGCATCGCTGTTTATTTAGGCCCACCACACGTTTGCGCCGCTGTGCCACTGCCACTGGCCGAATGTTGCGTCATTTGTAAACATTACAGATTGAGTTGTCAACCATTAACGTATCAGCTGTCGAAAGTAGCAACAGAGACGTGGCAGGCCCTGCATGTAGAAAGCTACCGCAATGTGGCGCTTGCAGCTGCACCCCCGATATGCTGGTTGCCAACAAGTTTTTAAGCCCCAAAATTTAGTTTTCCGCTGCGACTGGCCGTCCCGCCAACGGCAAGGGCCAGCAGGCAGCACCCCCAGCATCACATGCAGCACTTGTCCAGCAGGCAAAGGACCACACACCAGCAGGCAGCTGGTTCTTCGGGCGCTGCCCGCTGAGTTTTTATCTGTGCCACAAGTCTGCTTTAGCCAGGTAAGCAGGCAATGCCAATGCACTGCAGCAAGCTAACACTGTCTGTTGATGTCTGCCTCATGTATGCACCGGCAGTGAAAACAGAGGACACTGGCAATCAACAATGATGCATCTGGTTGGCTATCATAGATCAAAGCTCTATCGCATCGCTCCAAAGCACCACATGTGCATGATGGAGACATCATTGATCAATCTGGCACAGACTTGCAAGATGGTCTACTTTTGATGGTATGCTTGCACTGCAGGCCTGCCAAGACAATGCTGACCGCACTTTTGTTCTAGCCCTGGCAGTTCCCCTTCTCATAGCAGCTGCAGCAACAGCATACATACTCAGGCCACCTCCACACGAGCTTAAAGAGAGTGGGGTGGTGTTTGAAGATGAGTCGACAGGGTTTCTGTTTCAGGCCTCTGACCAGGAGGCTGCTCCAGAGCGAGACAAAGACGTAAGACAGTAACGTCTGCCCCATCAAGCAGCGCTATGTGGCATAGGTCATAAGGTAGCCTTGCTCATGCAGTCCCTGTGTTGCGATTTGGTGCATGTGCATGGTGCCATGTTAGCGTGGAACAGAGTATCACCTACAGTTGCAACAAGGAGCATCCGAGTCGTCAGACAGAATGTCCCTCCGGGACTTTTGCAGCAGTGCTGTAGTAGCTTCACATGGTTGCAGGCAATCGAGTACTGCTGTCACCTACACTGTGCAGGGTCTGCTAGCATTTCGCCCTATCAGCTACACTCCCTGGCCGGTGCCAAGTGACTATGATGGTGACAGGCTGCGCATTGATGTGGGCCCAATAGCTGATAAGAAACCGAGGTCAGTGACGGTGTTTGTTCAGATTGGCAGAACTAATGTAGATCCGCATGTCATAGGCCACAATGAATGCATCTCGGTTGTGGCCAGAGTAGGCCACATGTGTCAGATTGTGCCAAGCGGGACAAGACATAGATGTAACCTGTTGTACGGCTGCAAAGGCTGCAATGGCTCTCTGCATATTGGCTTCTGAACCTGACTGTGTGAATGACCTTGATCCACCAACCATACAACAGACTAATGCCTCCAGAAAGCTCACACAGACCACCACAGTTGCGGAGTCCGACATACAGGTATCACAAGCGATGCTGTCAATTGCACTAAACTGCCCTGACTGTCTACCAGGACGTTTGTGTTCAACAAGGTCCTGCCTCAGCCCAGTGAGCTGTTGTTAGTAACTCTTCCCCGGCCCATGGGTGTCGTGATTGAGTACGATCAGCAAAAGAAGCGAGCTGTGGTTGCTGATGTTGTGGAGCGATCTGCAGCAGAACAGAAGCAGAAGGTTGCAGGACTGAACCCTGGACTTGCAAAGGAGTCTGTACAAACAGGTGAATCATACTGTACTCGAACCCTCTTTGCTGCAGTGTCCATGTCATCTTTTGCCGAGTTCGGCAAGGACTTGGCTGTGGCCTGTTTAGTAGATGTGGGTCGCGTCTGATGTCGTAAGAAGTGTGTGCTCAGCATTGCACAATTCAGCATCTTGATAGCCGGTAAGTATACACCCAAAGCGCTGCATTCCAAGCATTGCTGGCTGCGAGTATGCCTGAACTTATTATGAATGTACGTCGTGCATGGCTGCAGGTGATGTCCTGCGGGGTTGTACATGCACCAACTTTGTGTATCCCACCAAGGCGCTGTTTGGTGCAGTACCACCACAGAGGCATGTGGTAAGTCAGGACCGTGCATATCGCTGCGCAGCCAGGCCCATTCTGCCTAGACATGTTTAGCTTATCAGCAATGCGGTGGTAGCTGCCTCCGCTTTCTGTGTGGCAGATTAATCACACCTGGGGCTGCTGCAACCACCTGTGGCAAAAGCATGTATACATATTCGCCTGCATCAATCAATGTTTGCCCAGGTCGATTGAAGCTCAGAGCCTGGTGTGTGCTGTTGCTGTACAGGTTGTGTATGGTGCAGACAAGCAGTCCTGGGGCAGCATCAGAGGAGCACTCAGGAAAGGGGAGCCAAAAGATGGGCCAGTGACTCTGGTTCTTGAGCGGAGAGTGTACAGCAGCTGAAAACGTGGCTGATGCAGTCACCTACTGATGATGGTGACGTTGCCGACTACCTCGATTAGAGTTTGGTGGGGAGCCAAGTTGTGACATAGTGTGCGGCCAGATCTGAAGAGCAGTTCTGACATCGTTGTGCAGTCTGTGAGGATGTTCTGTACGCCGCCGATAGAGTTGTTGAGAGATGCATGTTACTGGTGGAGTGCTGTCAAGATAAGAGCTGTGTGCACGTGCATTTTGAGAGTGCTGTCACTGTGGCTGGTCAATAAACATCAAATCACCTTGAGCCAATGCACAGGATAGATGCGCTGACTAGCTGTCATGCCATCTATCCTGTGCATTGGCTCAGTCACTTTAACATCAAGGTGCATATGCCCCTTGCATGAAAATCAGCGGGTTGTAGATCATTGTATTACATGTACATGCACACACCTCAGGCTGACGTGTACATGTCAAGTTTCCGGTGATTGTATTCTATAAGTTGCGGCTTGTCACTGCTTCAAATGACACTTCCTGTACACTGCATGGTGAGTGGTTTTGGTTGTTAGGTCTTGGTAAGTGCGCAGTATGCTGATAGACAGCTCTCCTGTGAGCTGCCAGCTTCACTTGGTCAGCCTGTGCTGCCACAGCGTTGCTGTGTGTGCTTCACGTGGTAAAAGGGAAGTCTACAGACCCCTTGTAAGGTACCTACTATTCTGCGGAGAATGTCACACTGTTGGAGGAGCCACTTCAGGTAGCTGCATCAGCAAAAGTCAACCGTCACAGCGGCCGCCGCAGCGGCTGCACAAGCTGCGGCCGCCTGGGAGCATTGGAGGGAGCGGTCACCAACAAACAATATCCCGGGCATCTAATCATTATGCAAAGTTTGCATAAGATATATCAAAACCTTTGTCCAGTATCCAGAAAAGGTCGAAGGTGATGCAAATCAAAAGCATTGAAGACAACAGCGGTCACACACACACAAGTACTGTACAAAGAGGAGATAGCACCTGATGTACACAACGCACAGGACTGCAACAGAAAAGCACGATCCAACGGTTGTCCAGCTTGCCAGGCTGAGACAGTTTAAGCCGCAAGACGATGCAGGTGACACCTTGGTGATTCACACACTATGCTTGGATGACACCCACACGCTGCCCGACTGATAATTTCAACATATCATCAGCACTGGGCATTTGTAACTAGGTTCTCTTTTGCTTTTAGCCCTGAATTAACATGAACATGTGCTGGCTTGTGGCGCAGCTTGCTGATTGAGTTTCACACCCCCTGAGCCCATAGCTGACCCTATTAACCCTGGTGTTTCTAACATCTTGAGGCACAGCTCCTCAAACGCTTGCTGCACTGCTACGTTGGTTTTAGCACTAGTTTCTACGTATAGGCAGCCCATGTTACGAGCAAAATCATGGCCTTGCTGCTTGCTGACTTGCCGCTCTGATTCCTGCAATTAAGGAGAAGACAGCATGTACTGTATGAGCAAACCCTGCCGCAATGTGCTGACATGCGGCTAGACTTCTTCAAGTGTGTATGCGTAGTGGGTCTCAGCAAGACAAGCGATGTATCTCCACCTGATGCAGGTCACACTGTTCGAGAGTAGGAGATTGTGACAAGCTTCAATATACAACAGGCTCCTCGCATCATTGAGTTATTGGCAGGCACGTAGGATTCTCAGTAGGTCAATAAATTTGCAGCTGATGTAACACAAATGTTTGATATTGTTGTAAACAAGCAGATGGCTCCTCAACTGCTAGAGCTCACCAGGTCAACTTTGTTTGCTACTACCATCTTGACGGCGTCTTCTATATTGCTGTATATATCTACCTCTTTCATCCATATGCGCTCCAAGTTCTCAAATGACTCGGGTCTTGTCACGTCATACACTGCAAGAATAGTCAACACACATGCAGTTGCTGGTTTGCATGACTAGGCTGTAGGAAAGTTCGAAAACCTCACAGCAATGCACTTTCACAAACATCACACACTGCCTTTAAGTCATTGAACTAGATTGCCTGCCGGTAGGCTGAGGGTATGCAGAGATGGCGGATAAAATCTAAACTGTTGGAAGTCTCCACAATGTCACGATGCACATAGCTGCTGCCCCTATGCTGGCTCAACGAACTGCATCCTCATGGGCCAGCTAGTCTGCTGCGTGCATTGTCCTCACACCAGGACCCAACCCTAGAGAGATGGCCCAAGCCTGAGAGAAGGCATGCCATCCTATGCACTGCTGTTACAGTGCTTCAGCTACAGGCTAGCCTGTTGCAGCTGCTTACCAAATATGACACCTTGAGCACCTCTATAGTAGCTGCTAGTGAGTGTTCTAAACCTCTCCTGCCCGGCCGTGTCCCTGCAGCACAAAAGGATTTGCTTGATCCGTGTCCTTTCAGATGCATCTGCTGTGCGTGCCTGGCAGCTATTGCTGTTGTTGCTGCGTCAGAGTACCCCTCTGTGCAGTGTGCAGTCACAAGAACACCACATAGCCGCGCTCGTGTTCTGCTGCACCGTACGCACCACACTGCTAGCTTGACCCTCTTGCCATTTAGTGTCAAGTATTTCACTCTGAAGTCCACCCCTGCACAACAGCACTGGTAAGGCACCAGCAGCCGAGGTATGCCTAAGAACAGGATAGAACCGGGCCCAATGCCCTTACCTATAGTCGATGTTGTTACCTCATCAAACCTGTCTGCTGTAAAGCGCATTAACAAGCAGCTTTTCCCTACAGCTGAGTCACCCACTAGCAGCACCTGTCAGCACAAGGGTTGACAGCAGGTTCAGCTCGCTGCAGCGCCCAAGTGACAGCCAGACAGGACGTAACTGCTACTGCACATGTCCGTGAGATGGATCGTAAGGCTGCTTTCAACTGGCGTGTCAGCGTTGGGCGTTCCGGACGTTGGGACTCATGGATGCAGCATGCAGGATGGCCAAAACCAAGAACGTGCTTGCCTTGAAAAGATGATCGTAGGGATCAGCAGACATTGCAACAGCAGGCCAAGTGACCGCAATGGAAACCACCAGACACAATGGTGTAGGACGAGCGGACACAAGCAAGCAAATGGTGCTAGCGGCTATGCCTTGAGCACAGCCCAGCCAGAGCCCTCATTGGCTCCTCGGTTGTTATCAGTTGTTGAATGACACGGTCCCAGAATTTGACCAGTGCGCTGTGCTGCTTTCACCAAACCGGGCACGTTCAGGCGCGGAATGCGCAACATGTTTGCTGGCTTGCAAAGATAAACAACTTGTACTGCTGCATACTGCGATAACACCTGCATCTACCAGGTTCACTGCTCAGCAAGGCATGCATGCTTCATAATGCACAACTCTTGTTATGGTTAGATATGTTGATGCAATTCCGCTGAACCTGGTAGAAGCTGACGGTCTGGCGTCTAAGAAGTCACCATAATGTTGCGGGTGTTTGGTCCTCCTGAGGACCGAGTCCGAGACATATTTCATGGCTCTCCTGCTCAGAACAGTCCTGCTCAGGAACGCAAGGTGATCATTGCAGCGTCCGTTCCACAGCACTGGTCATGAGGACTGTGTACTTGTGTAGCTGGAAAGCAGCTCACACCTGTATTGCCTTGCATCAGATGCGGGAGCTTGAGAAGAAGAAGGCTTATGCAGCAGAGTTACAAGCTCAGATGCGAGAACGGGAACAGCAGAAGCAGCAAGAGCGAATGGAGCGGCTTGGTGCACCACCAGGTGAACTGCTCCTGTATGTGACATGGTGTCAATGGCTCGCTGTCACACTCGCTTGGAGCGTGATACACACCATAGCTGTGAGGGTGGCAGGTTTGCGGAAGCAAAAATCCTTATCCATAAGCATAACGATGCCTTGCAAATTCATTTCCGCTTGTTGCTGTCGCCCGATATCAGCATCACTGCTTCAACAGTAACATGCTGCTTTGAACCTTGCTGTGCAGGTGGACAGGGTAGC
>NSMO01002241.1:0-24482 GCA_002588565.1 Coelastrella sp. UTEX B 3026
ACCCACCATAAATTTTTGGTTTGGTCACCGCCAGGACCCCCGAGGGGGGGGGGGGGGGGGGGCAGGGAGAGGGGGGGGGGGGGGGGGGGGGGGGGGGGGGGGGGGGGAGGTTGCTCGCGTGCAGACATTCTTCCGGTTGCATTGATGCACATGACTTGCGACTGGACAGTTTCTGCTGCTGCCGCTGCTTATGACACCCGGCAGCTGCTAGCAGCACATAGGGCATCAGGTAGCATGAGATAGCTGCAAAAGGTGCCTGTAAAGCCTTCCAGAGCCAGATATGCTGTTGACCGCCCTGCCCACTCGCCCTGTCCCAAACCTCTATCCGTATCTCATGCTTTCTCTGCATTTTGCCGTTGTCATTTTTGCAGTATGTGCCGTCCAATCAAGACTTGTACGACATTGTGAAACAATGGCGAGATGCCTGGAAGTACCAAGACGTGATCACCGTGGCCGCCACATCAGCGGTAGTGGATGCATGCAGCCAATACAACATATCCTACTACCAGAGTGGTCGTCCCGTCATACAAACAAAGATCGACAAATCAATCAACGCCAACTTGAAGGCCCTGAAGGCCGACGCGCTGGCGGCCCAGCTGGTCAATGTGGATGTTCCCGACGATTGGAGGACCTCAACCAGCGACAAGCAACGCTCAGCTCAGGATATTGACTTTGCACTCAACGAGAGGGCCCAGGCAGTGGCGCAGGCTGCAAATAACGTGGTACTCGCTCAGCAAGATGCGCTGATAACCAATCAGAGCGCTACAACCAACATAAGTATCGTCTTGACAGCCGCACGTCAGAGTGCTAGTGCTGTCGCAGCGGAATACAAGGCATTTGGTGATGTGCTGTTGGATATGATGAAGATACACAAGCTTAACTTTGCTGGTTTGATGGCATTCCTTGAGAATATGTTAGTGAGGGCCAGCTATGACGTGGATCTAGTGCTGCCAAAGCCACTGGCATAAGGCAGTGAGCCGTCCAGTTCTGCCACTTTGCAACTTTGACCTAAGGCGAAGTCCATTGTACAGTACAGTTTTGTCAGGAGGGGAAAAGCTTTCATAGTCAATTTGGATATTTGTTGGTGGAGTTCATTCCCTGAAGCGATTGTGATGCCCCGACTGCGATGCTGCCAGCAAATACAAGCTCTCTGTATATGTTGATACATACATTTTGTTTTGCGAGTACAAGTTGTATATCTGCTCAGTAGTCCTCAAGCCATCGCAACCATCTTCACCCGCATTTCAGGTGCAAATTTGAATGTACTAGCTAAAGTACCCTGCTTGTATCTTGCCACGCTAAGGTGTTCCAGGTTTGCTTGAGCATGCAACTATCTGTCCTGTCAGAGCCAGGGTCAGCTGTTTCATTAGGTCTGCCACTTTGACATCAGGGCAGTTTTGTACCATATCAGTTTGAGTAAGCGTTCGAGATGTTTAGATGGCAGATAGGGTGGAGCATGGTATTGTTGATTATCCGAAATATAACAGAAAACAAACCAAAAAGGAAGGGAAAAAGAGAGAGTATTTGATTTGCGATTTCAAGTCACACGCATATTTAGTAACAAAGCACAAGTACTAGCGGGAGTACCCTGCTTACAGATAGACCTGTTAGGGTGTCTGGGGTTTGGTTGAGCATGCAACTGTCCTGTGAGAGTCAGGGTTTACTGGTTGCCAGTTTGACATCAGGGCTGCCTTGTACCATATACTTGGTCAGTTTGAGATTGGTTTTGAGATGTTAGCTGGCAGATAGGATGCAGCATGCTATGAGTTCACGTAAACAAGAACAGAGAAACCAGAAAAAGAAGGAAACCAAATTTTCTATTTATTAAAAATAATTATAGTTTGTTACTCGGTAACGCACTGCACTAGTGGTGCTAGCAAGTACAGGCCCTGTTATGGTTACTATTGATTTGTTAGTTGCTTGAGATCTGTGAGATCTGTGACATACATTGGGGGAGTTGCCTCCACTAGTAGTGCCTTACTGCTTTGCTGTCAGGGTTTTGATTAAGCTCACGGCATCTGTCATGTTTGATTCACGATGTAATCACTATATTATCGAATGTACAGCTGATCAATTCATGTTGCTGGCTTGGACTGGGATATGAACTGTTGGTTTTGATGCAGATGTGAGTCAAGTTGTACTCTTTTGACCAGATAGCTGGTACCTGCTTTCTGTTCAAGATTATTGGTGCCGAACACACAGCCTGTGGTACCTGTTGCACACAAATCAGGTCTGTTCAATCGTTCGAAGACATTTGTTTGTTCTGTACAATATTTGTACAATGTTTGTACAATGTCTGTATATTATCAGCAACATGCAACAGTGAGCCTCTGCATGTTGTCTTGTGTATACAAGCTGTGGACATGTCGACGTTGTTTCACAACTTTGCCCTGTTAAGTTGTGACCACAATGGCTGCTGTGGTCACCACTTTTGGGCCAAAAGTGACTTGAAGTTACTGGGTAGGAAAGACGCGGGGCCGATGGCTGCAGGGCTATGGCATCCAGCAATGACTATTGTTATGGGTGGTGCTGTAACAAGTGTTGAGCTGAAGCACAGCGGTTGAGTACATCACATCAACCCACTGCCTCACCAAAACCATGAGTACACGGTTGTGGAATTTTCGTGCCTGTCAGCTATATGAATCTCACTTTTGGAGCAGGACCTGCTGCCCACCAAAGTTGCCAAGGTTTTCACCTGCTAGCATGCATATAATAGCCTACAAGCGACAGCTTACAAGCTGGTGTTGGCTTTTGTTCACAAATGGAATTCAGCTGGTACTGGAAAATCGATGTAAAAGAGATTGAGCCAATGCAAACAAGATAGCGATGTCAACGCAGATTTGTTTCAAACTCAGCCTGTAATCACACTCTGATTTGGCAGCTCAAAGGGTGGTAAGAAAAAGTAGCCCGGCACAACAGGGGGCAGTAATTGTGCTATGCCCAACAGCCTTTTATGTAAGACATTTGAAGGAGCGCTCCCTCAAGTCTCGATGCCCCATGCCTAAACACAACACAACCCTGAATCACAACCCCAATCCCAGGGCTCCAGGCACTGGTGAACGCTGAATTCGAAAAAGTTTCAACCATTGGTGACCAGAAGAAGAAGCGTTGGTAATCAATCAACCCCAATATCAAACCCTCCTGACCTGTATGAGCTTCGCTGCTGTGATGAGTGCCCCCACAAAGCATGACAGAGCAGAACCACCAAACAACACAAGGCGGAGTGGCCGTGGCAGAAAGTACTCCAGGAAGTTTTTGGGGTCCCGCAGCTCATCTTCTAGTTGACGCTTCTCACTCTTATTCAGTTGGGGCTGGGTTTCTGCACATAGGCAGCAAGGTTGGGCTTGCTAAGCTACACTGTACAGCACCTCAAGTGGTTGAGGGTTTAAGAATTGAAGAGTGTGGAGGCTGAGAGGAGACAACGGACCATAGCAGGGCCCTTGAGATCATAGCCAGAACATGTAGTCAGTGTGATAGATGAACTTTGGCAGAAGTTGGGCTTCTATTCTGGGTACTGGCAGTTTCAAGAAAAGGCAGATTGCTGTGAGCCATACTGGCTGGAGGGTGTAAACACATATGGAAGTAATCACAGGCTGCCGGTACATTGTTCTGCTGTGTCAGTGTCTGGGCCTTCTGGCAGACACTGCTTGTGACTGCTGTGCTTTTGTGAAATGAACGCAAGCTGCAGCATGGGCGACAATGGGAGGCAGATATCGACCTAGCGATTTCATCAACAGGGATGCTCGATAGGGCAGCTCGACGATGATTGAGATACAGTATCCGGCTGGTGCTTCAGCTCATCAATGCGGCTGCCAAGTCCTAAGATGCGGCAGACACTCCCTGTGCGCGGTTTGTTCAGGGAATTGCCACATAGTATGTAATGCATGTTGCGGGACTCTACAGTACACTGCACAAATTGTTCAAGGCTTAATCTGACCTTCATCATCTTTCTGACTGCGCATGAGAACATCGCGCCCAAAGGGCCGGGGCTTCTGGCGACAACAGCTGATAACCGATGTGGACAGCAGGGTACTGCTCAGGGGTGTTCGACTCAGAGGCCTCTGGCAAATTCCTTGTGCGCCTGTTATTGAGAGTTTACTAGCCATTTCAATCTAACGCACCGAAGCTCACTGAGGACAAACGAGGCCCGTGCTCAGCAAGGCAGTCTTTAGAGGAACAACATCTGACTGGTATCAAAGACTAGCCAAATACACAGCGAGGCTGCAACACGGCATCAGTGTAGAGACCCGGGTTGACCATACTGTAATACTTGATTCAAGCTGTTGGTCCAGCAGAAGCCTGTGTTTTGTGTTATTGACAGATTCGGGGCCCACGCGATGACTAATGGCCAACTTGCAGGCCCGCTTTTGCTGTGCACTGTTTGGTTGCGCTGATAACTATCACTAGCTTGTAGTGGGGGCGCTGAAACACTTGGGCGGCAAATGCGCGCACCAAATCCAGTACATTTTTCCGAACGGCCAAGCTGATTGATGATAGTGCTTGTGTGACGTTGTGCCGTCGCAAAACAGTCTCAGCATCTCACTATGTTGATGGGCCGGCCGCTAGGCCGCTGCACGCCACTCGCACGCTCAACTGACGGAAACAAACCTAACACCAGGCGTTCCGTTGCTTCCTGCTCACGCTCCAGTGCACGCTATACCGTAGCACGTCGCGCACGTGTAGCTCGGGCTTTCAATGGAGCCGATGATCATCATCAGCACCTAGGGACAGCCACTTGGTGCAGGAACACAGCAGATGGCAGCAACGGACAGCAGCTCTCGCAGGAACAGAGGATAGCCGAGCTGCATCAAGCACTTGCAGATGAATGGCTGCAAGCTATCAAAGCACCTCCGGAGCTGCGGCAGCCAAAGGTGTTCGTGTTTGTCAGACATGGCCACAGCACCTGGAATGAGCAGAGCAGAATACAGGTCAGCATGGTGCAACCAGCTCGCTCGTATGGGACTGCACAAACCCTTATTACAACGCGGCCACCCATTCAGGCCTTGCCTTGCATAGTCTGCTTGAGCAGACTGCTGGCCTCAGGCGACGTTGCCCAACTGTAGCTATGCATCATCATGCAATCACAAGCAGTGGCCACGACAGCCTTTGCCTGTTTGCTGTTTGTACCAGGGCAATACGAACGAGTCCGAGCTCACAGAAATCGGCAGGATACAAGCAGTGAAAGCCCGGGATGCATTGCTTGGGCTGCATTTCGACAGGTGCGCTCACTAATCAAAGTCTCCCTGCAAATTGCATCTGTTACAAGCAAGGCAATCGGGCCAGCTTAGAATGATACATAACCTTTTCTTGCATAACCAATCACCCCATTCCTGTCAGCTCACTGCTATGCTGCAGCAAGCGCAATGACTAAGCTGTGTGAGTAAGACTCATCAGTTTAGTTGTTGCCAAGTAACGTATCAAAGCCCTGGATTCCAGGCCAGCAGGTGCCGACTTGGGTGCATTTAGTCGGCTGCTTGCCGGGGTGGGCTTCAGCAGTTGTGAAACCCAGTCTGTACACCACAAACACAGTCTGTACACTTGACAAGCCCTGCTGTTCGATGAGGTTTATGTGGTATCTGTGTCTTTCCTGCAGCTGCTTCTCCAGCCCTCACACCAGAGCAAAGCAAACTGCAGAAGTTGTGTGGGAGCCTTGGCAGCAGCAAAACCCTGAGTTAGTACCACAGTACTTACCAAACCTGAGTGAAGTAGACTTAGGGTGGTTCCAGGGCCTAAGAAATGGTGAGCACAGGAGTGATGTGGCACACAGTTTCAATGGCTAGAGTATTGTGATAATAAGCGCTGACTGGCATGATGAACATGTGCTTGCCTTAGTTAGTGCTTGATGCTTGCGGCTGCCACCGTTGATGTAGTACTGTCTGCAGCTCTGTATCAGTACTGTACTAACTGATAACCTACAGATTAGTCATCTGCCAAATCTGCATGGTAGTTCTACTGTTATGATGGTATGAGGCATTAGCCAATGACATTAGCTGTATGATATCCTGCATACAACAGCTCATTAAAAGCCTGCCAGTATGGCCTTCAACCACACCCAGTTTCTGCATTCAGCCTTGCTGAACGCACTCCCCCCTCCCCAGACATTGCTCTGTCCTACTGCTGCTGCTGCTGCTGCTGTTGCTGCTGCCTTCCTTGCTGCATGTCCTGTGATTGATGGTGGCCATCAGTTGACATTGCCGCAGCACATCCTGAGCTTTATAGGTACGATGCTGTATGTGTTTGTATGTATATGTATATGTGTGCCACCTATCATGCACCAGTCTGGTCTCTGCTGCTGGGTGAGCCCTTGAATTTATATAGTAGAGCCCATCCCAAGCACTTGGTGCTGTTACATCAACATTCCTAGATGTCAATAGACTGCAGTACTTGCTTTCAAATTACTAGCTTGAGTGGATTGAATGTAGACCTCTGTATTGCTTTACATGGGTAGCTGCTGTGCGGGGGGCTGTATACTTTCCAGGTTTACGGCACGAGTACTTGATATATTTGTGAAAGTGTATTACGCATTTTTCTCGACAGATTTCAATTCTGCAATCACCAGCAGCGGCTGACCATTGCCAGCAATTTGTTGTTACATATCTTGAAGCATCTTGTCAGCATCCTGTAATGGTGTATTGCATGTTGTGTGGTTTTGTTCTTGCTGCAGCGTGTGGCGCGAAGAGCCTGAGAGGTTCATGCTTGATGGCAGGTACCCGGTGCTCGATGCATTCAGACAAGCCAGGAGAGCCTGGGCTGGTGAGCGGCGTGCGGGTCATGTCACTGTACCAACTCTCAAATCAAGACTATACTGCAATACGGGTATTGTACATGCCAATATATGGGTCCTGTCCACAACACCTATGCACCCCCTGAATAGTAAGATAGTGCACTTATGAGGCATTGACATCATGTCAGGAAGGAAGGCAGCACTTTGTCAGCCAGTCTGCACTTTGTCAGCCAGTCCTTATTCGCAAGCAGCGCTCCCAGGCATAGGCTGTCACTTTGGAAGGTAGTACCTTGTCATGCCGATCCGATCTGATATGAAGACTGTTACAGCAGCACTTGCTCCCGCCATTCAACATCTAAACGCAGGGCCAGCTTAAGCCGGAAGCTACTGGGACCAGATTCCTGCATCGTTACTTATTCCAGTGGCTGTTCTTGGTTTATCTATCGTGTCTTATCATTCAACAATGGGACACATGCAGTTTGCATCCTTGAAGCCAATGCCGCCAGTTGTCTGTGTTGCCGCAATAATTGCAGATCTCTTGGCAGCTCCCGGCGATACGCATTTGGTAATCACTCACAAGAGCTTGCTGCGAGCGCTCCTGTGCACTGCACTGGGCCTGCCACCTCGGCAGTTCAGGGCCATAGATTTGGCCAACGGGGCTGTGTGTATGGTGCGAGTCAATGGACGGGGCGACATGATGTTGAGTGAGTGTCACCAGGGTCTCCTGGCATTTACTACTGGTTGTTTACTTGCTTGTGAAGGGCTGAAAGCGACTTCTATCATCAACTCATCGGAAACGTGTTTGTACGCTCAAATCAACGCTCAACTCCCGGTGTTGACCTCTTTGGTCATTCATCAGGCCATGTGTGATAGGATTTAATCATTAGCTTGCATCTTGATAGCTAGGCAGTGTGACTGCAGTGCAGCTCAGGAAGATTGAGCTGAATATTTGCAGACTGCCAGGGTATGCTTATGCTGCTGACATAGCATATGGTAAGCAGTAGCCTACTGCTGATGATCAGTGGCCATGCACGCCTGGTTGAGCCTTTTGGTACTGGTGCATCTGGTCTTAGCTTTTCATACCGTGTCTGCAAGTCCTGGGCATGCAGGTTGTGTTGATTTGCTGTGCAGCATTGACAGTTGTATGAGTGATCTCTGCCTGCTTTGAGCTGGTGCCCTGAATTCTCATGCAGGTGCCCTGAATCTGACATCACATTTGTTATATGACAACGTCAAGTATGAGCTACCTGTGATGAATAAAAATGACAAGTTGGCAGCTCATGGCAGTGCACCTGCTACTGCTGCAGCTGCTCCAACATACACGGCTGCTGGAGCTGCAGCAGCAGCAGTAGGCATATCACCGTATCAGCAGAGTTGAAGATAGACAGTGTCATATTGGATGCTCAATCGCCTCTTGGCAAAGTCTTTGCCAAATAGTATTTGGTGGAAATTGTGCAGTGCCATGTACAACAAGGCCTGGCCGAACTGTCAGCTTTGTGCATTGTATGGCTGCATGTGTGTTTGGGATGTGGCTCAGTGCCTGTGATTGAATGTTACCCAGCCAACAAGGTAGATACATCGATTCAGCTGATATGCCGTGCGTTGTGTCCTTGAACTGGCAGGAAGTCTGGATGTCCTATCCAATGCTCCATGCTGTGTGTTTGTGGTGATTTGATTGCATTGCTATTTGGTAGCAGCATATGCAGTTGCCAGTGCATCTGCAGGCCTGATTTTCGTGATTTGAGTCTGTGATTGGACCAAGGGGTTGCCGTGCGAACGTAGAGCCGACTGTTGTCATTCTATCGATGCTGGTGATTGTTTGTTTGCAGTAGTTTAAAACTTTACTGCAAGTGGCCATGCTATGATTCTTGCCGAGAAGCGGACCTGTTGCTGTAACTAATAATATCATTACAGATGGCACATTGCTGTGTTATAAAAACCTTTCTTTATTCCTATACCCAAGTACTTTCGGGATGAGCGTATGAACTTTGCTATCAGAACCATGCAAACCATAGCAAACCATAGCAACCCATACGAATGCTGCTCAGACTCGCTCGCAACGACGGCCGTGGCATGCGTAATAGTATATGAAAGTTATTGAGCCATGCAACAAGTTAGATGCGCTGACAAAAGCTGCGGATCATGCATGGTATAGTATATGACGCTTATCAGCACCGTTTCCCTGTCCTGCCGGCCGCATTCGTCGCGCAATGGACCACCCTGACCAGAGGTCAGTGCCGTACAGCAAGGACGTCCGCAGGAGAGTTGCTTGTTTGCACTTTCTACAATTAGACCATATAGGAATACGTAGACCATCCTAGAGGCGCTTCATGATGCCAGGGCCGTGAGTACCAGTGGTCAACGGATTTATGGTTTCTATGGTTTTTATGGTCTCGACGTCCAATTCGGCAAAGTCTTTTTGAAAGTACTTGAGTATAGGAATAACGACACACGGGTCCGGAGCCTGACCCCGGGCGAGCCCGACGCTGATGTCTGTGCTTATCGAGCTTCACGACGCCAGACGCGGTGCTGCTGGCGGCGTATCTATCGTAAACGATACGAAAGGGCATGATGGGACGCGCCTGGCCTGATATGCAAGGCACGGGATGCCACGTGCCTGCTAAGCTGTCCTAGGGATATCGTCCGTGCGCGATCCGTGAGTCCGACGATAGCAGTTGTGCGCTCGTTGTGCCCTCTGGTCGACGAAAACATGCGCATTTTGCACCGCGAATCAGCAAACACAACCGCATTACATGTACTGTGTGGCATCACGCTTCGCAACACTGAGGTTCAATCTAGCAGCTAAGCAGCACTCGCACAATCCGAGTGGCTCTGCTATGCAATGTCACGACGTTTACAGGGTGGGAAGCATTCTCGTCAGTATACATTCCTCGGGCCGCTCCCACACCGGCTTTCTAAGCTTCACATTCAGGGACCAGCATGGTCAGCCCTGCACAGCAGCAACGTGGCTCGCGCAACATAAAGAACCTTGGCTTGCGACCACGGTGCAGAGCGAGCAGCGGAGCCGACCATTGGCGTTTCATGGAGCCCCTGACATCAACATCAGCACTTACCAGGGTCCCGGAATCTGCATAGAGCTGTCAACATATGGCAGGTGACTATTCAGACTGTAGCACAGCATGAGTCTGTTTGGTATCAAACAGTACACGGTGGCTGCGCCAAATAGTGCCAGCTTCCAGAATTCGCAAAAGCTGCCTGTCATCTTGATGCCATGCTTACAGTCCAGTCCATAAACCATCAGTGAGCATGTAGGAACCTCTGCTGCAACTGACGACTTACAGCGGCACTTGCTACAGTGTGTAGCGAGCATGAGCAGCCAACATGCAGCTTTTGCCTGGCGTGCCAGTTGGTGCCCACAAGTTAAACACATGCTGCTGCTGGCAAAGCGAGCTGTTTCTTCATACAAAGCAGCCCTGCCTACCTTTATTTCATGCCACGTTCAGCGTAAAAGTAACGGAGCCAATGCAACAAGATACGTTCAACGTGGGCCAGGGGTTTCTGCTGGGCAGTCATCGGTGCAGAACAGATGCGCCAGTTGCTGACACTATCAGGACATTGCTGCTTTAATGGTTGGGTGTTGTTGTTTGGACGCAGATACCATTCTTCATCTTTCACCGTCTCCCCCTTACAGCATCCTGCGCAGCACACAGCTCGCAATCTTGCCCTCTGTGGCGAGTGCAGGACAGTCGATGTGCTACAGGCAGAGCAGCCAACAGCAGAAGCAGCAACAGAGACATTGAACAACACAGCTGCAATGCCTGCGGCAGGGATTCAGTATGTAGCAGGCTTCTAGCTGCCAACTAGCGATGAGCTGTTTTGTGCTGCATACCTGCTTTGCCCCGGCTGCGAGAGGGCGCCTTTGGTGCCACGGCTTTGTTGCTCGGTTGGCAGGTGCTAGTTTATGTACAAATTAGTGCTGTTTTTGTGTAGGGTTATGGCTTTAAAGCTATATCCGTTTGTGTTGCAATCATCGAGCATGCAGTCGTTTGGTTGTATGTTTTGTCTAATAGGCCTCTTGGCATGCTGACTGGCATTCACTGTGATTGCCTTCCAAGCGCCAGTGGCAGCTACAGAGTTGATATTGGCAAGAGTTTGACCAAAGCCAGGGGGTGGCTGGAGAAATTTCTGCTTGATTAGGGTGCCAGCATGCTAGGTCCTAGTAATATTGCTATTAATTATTTTTCCTGACTGCTACTTTGCTGAGGTGGACAATGCGGCAGCAGTTCTGACAGTTGCGGTCCAACTGAGTCAGCGTCATCGTGTGCCACAGTGGACCTGAAGAGCAGCACAGGTTGGGGTCCTCAGTCTAGGTTATGTGACACCAAGAAACATGTGGTTAAGCCTGTTATCGTTTTTCATTTACACACCAAAGTTAGCCACGGCCTGACTGGATTTGTGAGGAGGCGGTAATGCTGTTGGAGTACAGGCTCATGCTGTCAATTCCTACGTGAGAGTTTGACACTCACGGCTGTCACAGCCGGGCCGGTGCAATGCTGCATTCATATGCCATGTAGTGGACAGTGCATGTCACAGAAATATCCAACAAACAGAGATAAGCCCAGGACACAACGATGGATGCATATGTGACATACAAAGTAACAAACCAGCAGTGCATCGGGAGCAGCGCCTTGAACTGCTAACACAAGGTAGCGGACACGCTGCAACATATAAACATGCAAACCCAGGGTAACCTTGTCTACATACAGAAGGCCATTCGACCAAGAATGATTAGGCCCGGCAAATGCACATGCACATAACCCAGGAGGGACCATCTACATGGTTGCACAAGCAGAGTAGCACCACCTCCTGCACTCATTCGCAGCAAATCTTATCTGTGCGTGATTGCATGCTTACTCTACAATGATTCTAGAACACAATACAGTGCTGTAATGCACACAGCATTGGAATCATGGCACGACACAGCATTGGAATCATGGCACGACCTAAAGGGTTCATTCTCATCAAGTCCATAACCACACTATTAACCAAACAAGCAGCACAACTTGGCTAACAGCGCATGCCAGTAAAGCCTCCTTCAGTAAGGCCTTTGAAGAAGAGGCATCAGATACACAGACCAGATATACTGACTGCCGCACTACCCCATTCATTACTTGACGTTGCCTGCTGAGCAGTACAGAGCTATCAACCGCTAGGAACAGGCATTTCCATCCGATGCGCTCATCTTACTTACAGACAGCATATCAGCAAGTGCTGCTCAGCCACAGCCAGTCAGTTTATGAGTAAGCCATCAGCAAAGTCCGGCTGTAACTAGCAGTTATGGCTGCTTCCATGCTGCTTTCAGGCTGTATAGGCATCTAATGGCCGAAAAGTTTTCAACTCTTGGGAGTTAAGGTGCACGCTGGCGGCTGTTCCTCAGGTGTTGGCATGGCATCAATCCATAAACTCATCCACATAGCAATTCTGCAAACGATAGCGGCACATGTCCCTGGTGAGATAGGGTAAGAGCATATGGTATTGCATGGGGTGGTGGCAGGGTGCTGATGTCAATCGCAATTTGGGCAGTGCAAAGGACAGTTCAATGGCTGAGCAGGGTTCTGCAGCACGGACTGCTGGCGAATTCAACTTTGGCGTATCTGGCAAGGCCAGCAAAAGTTGGCCGGAGAAATAAAAGCGATACATGCACAATTGTGGATGCAAAAACCCTGCCCCACTACCCCAAGCTATGACAACATGCACCACCAGCCATGCAAGTATCTAGATTTATCTCCGTGTTACCTGCCACTGTAGCTTCATCTCGATGGTGCCACTTTCTGCATCTTGTAGTGCCCACGTGTCCTTCAGATGACCATTCCTTGCAACATCAGCTACAGGGATCTGCACTTTGCCTAGTAGGGTGTCTTGGAAGCGGGCCTGAATTAGCAACACGAATTCATGGAATCGTCGCCTTAGCATAAAAATCAAAGGTCACGGGTGGTGGGTCGCATGCATTGTGGGCATGAATAACACGCTGTCGTTGCCGCTACTGCAGCCGCTCCCAGAGCCACCACACAGACCTGTACCCTCAATACGTCTGTAAACCCCAAGATCCGACCTGAGTATCAGCCGCTTACCGCGCTCAGCTTGAGTGATGCCACAGCGTCCACAATAGACATCTTGCTCCACACATTCATCGTAAGCATGCTGCCCGCACTAACCATCACAAAATCAAACGTCTCGATCCACCGTGGTGTGCTGTCATTGCGCTTCACAGTGGTCTTCTGAACTTCAGATGGCCTGCGGTAGCGGTGCAAAAAAATGCAGGAAGTTGTTAACAAGCTGCCAGTCTCAGAGTACAATGGTCCAGAACCAACGTGGTGTGCTGTCGGCGCGTTTCACAATCACAATCATCCTGTGAACCTTCAGAAGGCCTGCAATAGCAGCCAAGGGTAAAGGTATCATCGTTCCGGGCGTCACCGCAGCCGGCCCCTTGACGATTGTGACATTTAGCAGCCCTTTACAGAAGGCTTTCAACATTACACTGTCAAGTATGCTTGTAACAAGGATAACATGTCACCCCATGTCTGCAGCTTTACCTTTTCCTGTCACAGTCGACCAATATCATCTCCACAAAGGGATCGGGCGCTGTCAACACTCCCGGCGTCCCCAGCGCAGACCCCTTGAAGATTGTAACAGTCAGCAAGCCCTTCTGGAAGTCGTTCACATTGGAAATGATCTCACGGGCAGGCGGAGGCTCAAAGGGTACATAAGCTGCTAGACCTCCTTTGACGGGTTTTAGCTCAATGTCATCATCAAAGCGGGGTTTGTCGAAGGGCATGAACTCCAGGGTGATGTACAGGTCACCAACAGGCTGCAGAGCACGACAGCAAGGGCGTCTTACATTTGCCATTTGGCAACAAGAGTATGCTGATGTACTTGGGAACTATCCCGCAATATTGTGTTTGCGTGTGTGTGCATTGTTGTTGAAACCTGGTTGACAGCTTTAGCTCGATGTCATCATCAAAGCGAGATTGTTGAAAGACATGAACTCCAGGGTTGTATGCAAGTCTCCAACAGGCTGCAAAGCAACAATCAGCGAGCCCTTGCAGCAGTCGGTGGTCCGTAGGCGACTTGCCGATAACAAGTGCGTGAAATGAATCTGACTTGATGGGTTTCAGCCCAGAATCTACGTCAAACAAAAGGTTCGTCGTCCTACAAACCTTGGTTCCTGCAGGCATGAGTGGCCCGTTGCCCCGCAGCAGCACCTCCTCCTCAACCAGCTCAGTCTCCTCATCAGCTGCTTTGGCTGCTGCTTCTGCGGTCTTGGCAGCGGCATCCTCGGCTTCTCGCTGCTCCTTTGTGAGGGCCTTGCGGCGCTTCTTCTCAGCAGCAGCTGTACACAGCAGACCAGCCGCAAAGCACAAAGCAATGAGGTGTTTGAGGTTGGTGATCATGTACCCGGCTTGCGGCAGCTGGGGGCAGCAGACATGGCTGCTGCTTCTGTTCTTAATAAACCCTCGATAAACCTCATGAGCGCTTTAAGGCAGTGGCACCGCTTGCTTTGAAAGAGCTGGAGACACAAGCAGAGTAATACGCTGTCAGGGCGGCTCCTGCCCAGGCAGGAGCATACTCTACATTACGATGTTCATCTCTAACAGCATTGTCTGCCAAGAAGCAGTGTCAGGCATAAGACATCAATCTGCTGCTGCGTTTTCATCATTCATACGTTCCCATTAGGACACAGCGCCTTTTCAAACTCCCCAATCCACTCAAACCCCGCCAACATCTCTGCTGCTGCCACTGCGCTGCTGTTACAGCAGCAGCTAATCACATAATAATCAGCCCCCACAGCCCCAGCATGCATGTCAGGCAATGAAGCAAAGCGATGCATTTGAGACTGGACTATGCGCCTTGCCAAACACAAACACAAAACCCAAACTGCAAGGAAACCAACCTGCTGCTGCCTTCTCATCATTGATACGTTTCCATTCAGCCCACAGTGCCTTTTCATCCTCCTCCGTCCACTCAATGTCAGCTAACTTCTCCACTGCCGCTGCTGCTGCTGCCATGCTGCTGCCACCAGCAGCAGCTGAAGCTACCGTCTTTTCGGCAGCAGCCTTTTCTGCTGCTGCTTTGGCTGCTGCGGCGGCAGCTTCTGCTGCTTTCTCTTTCTCTTGCTGCAGTCGGACTTCTTTGGCTGTCTTAGCCACCTGCAGACAAAAAATCTTACAGCATAAATATAGCAGCTTCTGGAAACACAAGATCATTGTAAACAGGCACAGTAATGCGTGGCCATGTGACGCATGCACTGGCTTGTGCAACCCCATGTCAATCAGCAGTGTGCTGCATGATACAGCCAGGTGGTGGCACACCACTGCACCAACATCCCATTCAAGCATCTGTAATGCACTTGGGCTGGTGTTGACTATGTAATGGTTCAAAGCGACATGCTACTGGCGCATTCAGCAACACCATCCTTTTGCTTCGTTCGTATATTTTCCAACATTCATTGTTTGACGCCGCCAAAGTGAACTGCGGGAATTCCAGTGCAAAGGCACAAGCAGAGCGCCAGGTCATCAATTAACATGTGATCACTTCAATCCTGTGTGAGTGACTGACAGCAAGGTGACATGTCATTACAGCAAAATGACATGTTATAATCTTACCAGTATCCTTGTCACACCGCTGACTGGCACATCGCTCCTCTTCATAGATAGCACACGACCAGCAGCCTTAGCAGCACCTGCATTTACACAACCAGAACTTCCTCGAGTCAATCGACTGAGAGCCAAACTTCATGGCACAGGGGTTGTGCAAACAGACAAGGTTTATGTATTGAATGTTTGAATTGTGGAAGTGCGGTCGAACACAGTTAGAAGCCTTATATTCAACCGAATTGTGAAGCTTCTGGACAGGGTTTGTGCCAACAGCCGATCAAATCATGTGATGCTTGTCTAGCGGAAATCCGGTCAAACACAACCAGCAGCCTTGGCGGTACAGCACCTGCATAATACGCGGCAAGACTGCCATTAGCAGGATTACACGGCAGTACTGTACTCAACCTTTTTGATGTACCGCCCCCCCACCTTGCCATACAGATGCTGACACAACATCATCAGCGCCTTGGCTATGGCTGAGAGAGAATGCACACACACCTGTTGATTGCTTTGACATGGACTTGAGCAGGCCACCAACTCCCATATCCGGACCAACACAAGGTTCTTGTCCAGCATGCACAATGACAACCCCCAATTGCACTCAGCAAATATGGAAGCACAGCATAATACAACAATCAGCAGGGGCACACAAATGAAACAATCAACATGTGCCATGATGGCATTGCCATTACAGCAAAACCATATGCACCTGTAGCTTGTTTTGTGATGGACTTGAGCAAGCCACCACCAGCCATGTGCAATGGGATGACCAGCTTCTTGTCTAGCATGGGCTGCTTGATCCAATCGGCCAAGTTGTACACAACCTGCAAAGGTATCACAAAAATGTCAAAGCAAACGGAAGCAGCAGCGATAGCAGCAGCAGCAGCAGGAGCAGGACCTGGCATCAGCAAGAAGGGTTGGCGCATAGTAGTCCTTGGCGGCATCTAGTCAGATCCCCGATTGCTGAATATCGTATGGTATGAATGACCACCCGCGTACTCAAAATATCATCCTTCGTAATTTCATCAGGCAGAATGCACACAACAGTTCCAGAAGCACAGCTAAATCTATATCATCAAAAAGGACGAGCTCCAAGTGCATGCAGGTGCAGTCTGGTCACCACTGCATACTTTCTGGCCGCGTGTTTTTGGGTCTGTCTCAATGACCTCCTCAGAGAAGTAGACCTCAGCAGTTCCTAGTAAATCATCCGTGGGGCACAGCCTGTCGTAGTCATACACCTGAAAAAGCAAAAGACACATGGTGCAGCAACTCAATCACACAAAGTTGGCCTTGCCACTAGCCTGGTACATTGATAAAGATCAACGCAATGTAGTTTGGCAGGAGGAGCCTAACAGATCATGAATGAATTCTCAACCATTGTGCCCAGTAAACCATCTGCGGGTCACAACCTGGCTTAGTCGTACACCTAGGCATGGTAGAGGACAACGAACATGGTAGAGAACCTGAGGTAATTGGCTTGCATAGCAAGAGCTAGGATGCCACGTGCCAGAACAAGCCAGGACCATTCAAACAAGAGAGATTCCTCATATGTTTAACAGCTCTAGGTGGCCGGTGGTACAATAAGAAGACCCACTTGAACACCAGAATGCAGCTGTCATTACGCGCGTTCACAAGAACCTGCATGCATATGCTTGGAGGAGCACCTACAGGTTGGGAATTCAGCCGTGAAACTCAAAATCCTGAAACCAAACCAACAGGCTCGGAAACTGCAGCAGGCTAGACCCTATAGGCTACACGCATCAGCCTTCAAAAGGCGCTCATCATACCCAGCGACACAAGTTGAGTAGACACTTATGATGTAAACCCCTGGCTTTACGCATTGAGACCACACAAAGAGACAGCAACAAAGGCCCCTCCTAATCACCTTGATGCTGAGCTTCTGCTTGATGAAGTCATCGACCACCATGAAGAACTCCTCGTTGAACACGGGGTTGTTACTGCTCTTGACTGTCTTACTGCGCTGCTGGCGACCTTCCCTAATCTGAAAGCAGCAGACAGATGCACACCGTGCATGAGCGGATGACCAGCAGCTAATCACAACACTAAACAAATTCCAGTTGTACACACTTTCCTCGGCACTAGCCAGCGAATGACTCACGAGGTATCAGGCCTTGTTATAGCGTGTTCAGATCACCATTGGAACCATGCTTTGAGCTGGGGCCAAGGACAGCCTGTTGATGATTGACGTGAGTCAGTACGGTTGTAAACCCTGCCAGCCCTTCCGTTGCTACTAGCCCAGACACTGTCAACTGCGCCTTGCACACCAAGGTATATATGGTCTAACCACCAGTGCTGTCAACCACTGTATTGGCTGGCTAAGTCACAACCATGTCTGTTTTAAGGGCCTCACGGCCGGAGCGGGTAACCCCTATCTACCCATCTAGCACTGTGGTGAGCCAACACTTGCGACCAAAGCTGCGCACCTCGAACACCACGTATGGATCTCCCTTAGTCATGAAGTCTGTGGTTTTTAGGCCTTCAATCTTGTGTAAAGTGACGTGTATCATGCCTTGTGGGTCTTCTGGGATGCCAAAGTTGGTCATGAGGGGCACTGATACGCTGTTGGGGTATAACATCAACTGACTCATAACGTACTGCAACACACAGCAGTGATGTCTCATCAAGAGGATGCTGTTGACATCTGGAATTACGAGCAAAAGATATGTGCAAGGCTTGGCTTCTGCAGGTTGTGTGTGGATGCTGACACTGTCTAAAGAGGTACTGACATACTGCACCGCAACATCAGCAGGCCCTAGCCCACGGCAGCGAAACGCAAGGCAGTGTATGAGTTGGACCGCTGTTTGTGTAGAGGAGGGCAGCACACACTGCGGATGGTTTGCTCACAAGTGGTACTGCAGACCTGAGCTGACACGCTGTTTGCGAGACTACAGTAGCTGGGCTAAGCGGAGCCGCATCTCACTGCCAACATGGTGCTACATTGATGAATGAAGAAAAAGAGAAGAATGAGTGCAGTGCTGCTTGTCATGTCCACTATATGAAAAACAAAAGGAGATCAACATGTAGTGACAGCTCTGCAGGACATGCAGTGCACCTGCTGCAAAGCGAGCGAACTCCAAATCATCGAAACGGCTACCAGGCCCTAATTCAAGAATTCAGAGTCGCATCTACATCATTCACACCTGGCTCCCAGTGCAGCTGGGAGACAAGCAAAGCTCCCAATAACACATACACCTGCTGATCAATCTGCACTGGCAGCCGTCTCCCTCACCCGAATGGCCGCTTTAGTAGCCCAGGCAATGCCTGGCAATGCCATAATGTCCGGCCCATTGAATATCGACAGCCTGTAATCTACGTGGGGTATGTCCAACAGACTGACAGTAGCCCCGCCAATGCAGGGGATAGTGTCCACCATGTTGAGGACAATACGACTGACCACCTTGAATTGGACATGGCTCACTGAGATTGGCACAACAACGCGCATGGAGCCAAATCGTAGGTACACTTGGATGTCAAACTGTAAGCAGGAGACAATGGCGGCACGTGCAATGCAATCAGGACAGCCTCCACACCTATGCATGTTTTGAGCAACGCGGCTGATGAACCTTGAACCAACGCTCACCAAGAGTGAGATGATGATCCATGAGGCCAAAGCTGGTATTCACTAGTGCAGGTACTTGCAATGCAGAGTGCAAGGCACGCAGGCCAGACAGCAGGGAACTCGGGCTGCATCATCAGATGTTGCAGCTGCATGCTGTAGGGGCTGCTGCAAATGACCTGGCAGTGTATTCACCTCAAAATGCAACTCATAACACTCTTGACATGACTACAAATGGCTCTGCAAGCACAGAATGCACCAGCCACTCATGGCCCGCGGGGCTGCTAGCTAGCAGGTGCAGAGTGCTGTCTACTGCTGCTGTAGAGTGATGATCTGCACTGTGTAGTGTAGGAACACCCACCACCATGTTGCTGCCCCAGATGACAGGTGTTTCAAAGATGCAAGTGTCCTCTGTGGTGGAATACACCTTCATGCCGGCAACACGGATGGGGTGATCTCCCAGGCTAAAGTACTTGTCTACAGCAGCAGCAGCACAGCATGTCAGGGAGCCGCGTCAGCCTTGCTGCGGTTGCTGATTGACTGGAGAGACAGTTTCTCCATCCCATACAACACTAATCAGCATCATAACACTCAGCAGGTTGCACAAGCTCATTCTTGGTGTGTATCACATTGCAGGATGCATGCCAAACTAGTGGTGTATGACCTGGCATGCTTTTAAACCCTGGACACCATAGCTGCTATGCGCGTCTTTGATTTGAATTGTCATCAGCATGCTGTCCCCATTGACAAGTTGCAGCAGGCCGTCCAAGACCAACATGACCTTGCTATTCTGACACCACTGCTGCTGTTACTTATGCCACTCTGACGTTCACTGGCATGCTGTCTCATGTGCCACCACCAAGAATCACCTGTTATGTGTGGGTCTAGGTGTTCGGCATCCATGAGGCTGTAGGGGCCAAGAGTGATGTCATCAATCATGCCAAGCACACCAGGGATCTGCAGTGACCAGTGGGAAGCGGACACAGAGCGTTAAATCACGTTATTACTTTGTCTACACACAAGTGCATGAGCAGACTTGAAGTGATGTATCAGGCTATCTCTGATACACTTGGTCTCAGCACAGTGGTATGGCGATTGAGCAAACATGAGATTCGAGGTCTGCACAACAGCCAGTACTGTTGACATCACTGACAGCTTTGCTGGGAGTGTTGACAAGCTTAACTGCCAGGCGTCGGCATGATTGTGTCTTGCATGTCAAACGTAAGCCAGCAGTTCAGCTCGCTACATCCACGTCATAAGTAAGGCAATTCACAGGTGCTACAGTCCACTTTGTGCAGGGATATAAGGGCTGGCTGCGAATGCTGCAGAGTAAAAGTGAGTGAGCCAATGCAAACAGGATAGATGCGCAGGCAAGAGCTGTCGTGCCCTGCAGTGCTGTGTGTGCAACAGGCTACGGGGTGTCCCCTTTCAGGCACGGGAGTGTGCTGTTGTTGTCAGTGCTGTATGTGGCGTGCCTTACCGCATTGAGTGAGTTCTGTATGATTGGCTTGATGATCGCAATGACTTGTTTGCCGATAGCAGTCGTCAGCTTTGGCCACATCAGACGAATCAGCCTGTTGATCATCATCCACTGCAGCAAACAACATACTGTGAGATATCTGACAAAATTCTTGTGTTTTCACTGACCCAGACTGCAGCTGCACACCATTCAAGTGATTGGTTAGTATCTCTACATGCACAGCTGCATCAACAGGCTATCCAAGGATGGATTAGCAGGCCGGCTGAAGGGCAGTAGTGTTCCTGCAGGACAGCTGGTTCTGGCTCAGCAGCTGCGACGAGCCGCCAACAGCAAAGCCAGTTGACTTGAACAAAGGTGCTGAAAGTTTGGCAGTTCAGTGAGCAGCTAGCAACTGCCTTGCTATGCTGCAACAGATGTGTTTTGGACTTGCAGCACGTGCTGCTCTGGGTGGTGGTGTGTAAACTATCACCGTCGCGCTGAGTTGCTCGCACCCGCTCGTAGTCCGGCCAATAGGTCCATTCGGGCGTAAGTGGGATGATTTTGCGCATTTCATCAGTGACATTGGCTGCAGCTGGTGTCCTGATGTTGTCATTCCTGTCTGCTGCTTCTGTGATGAATCCGTAGTCCTTGGGCCGGTCACCGCTGAATACTGCTGACCCAATCTGCATAGCACATACTCTTATATGTATTAGTGACATGTGCAGACTGTCCGAGAGCCAGGGACAGTACACAACAGCTGACTGTATGTTGATGGATGATTGCAAGCGAACTTACCCCAACTCCTGCGAGGGCTCCAAGTCCAGCTCCGATGATCGGTCCGAATACCATGATTTCACTTCTGTTTTGCTAGCCGGAGTGCACCACCCGTGGCTGTATCACGATCGCGAGCCAAGGTACGCAGGGACTTCCTGGCAGGCTCAAGCGTCAATGGAGCCTGAGACCTAGAGTCGATACATTGCAATTTGCTCAGCAAAAGCCAAATTAAAGGTATATGGGTGCTGGCTCACCTGGTCACCAGGACAGTTGGGACCAGGACCGCACAGGCCGAACTGCAAGCAAAGGCCTCATCACCGCATACGTCATGCAATTACTGGTGTAGCTCAGCAGTTCGACAATGTCTGGCCAAGACGGGGCCGCTCGCGCCTGTTGGCGTTCGGAGTTTCGCAAAAATGACAATGCCTGGCTCCAATACGCCATGGCTGATCGCTGGTGACTTGCTTTGAGATATGACATTGCGTCGTGAATGAGTTAGCAGGCGTCTGCTTGGCCATTCAGCCGATTGAGGACTTGTGACGAGCGGCATCTGGCCAGCACAGCGCCTGCAGACACAATGGCAGCGATTCATCCGTACTTCCCGATGGAGTTAAGTTTAGATGGCTACCAAGATCTTGTTATGCCATTTGAGAAGATTCTGGGCGTGTTCTTCACAGCTTGTGGTATTGTTCTGACAGCTGGCTGGTACTTGACAGGTGCGATGCTGCAGCAATCCTGCACAGCGTGCTCGACCCTCGGGCTGTGTCCTTACAGACATTCATCTTCGGCTGATGACTTCCAGGGCGAGCCAAGTTCCTTTCGGCAGGGGAACGCGCCATGGCCTGCTGGTTCTTATGTTCTGGGCTAATCCATCTGATTGTCGAGGGTAAGGCCTACGCACCACATCTAGACGTAAAGCAGCTTAGCTGCTTCAATTTAGCACGTGTGTCAGCTGCAGATTAGCAGGGCTGACTGGTGCCACAGTCTCACACAGCAGCAACGGCACAAAACCAATCGCTCGTAGGGGCTTGTTCTGGCGTTGGCCTGGTCTGGGTGCAGCTTCACCACCTATGGCTGCCATCATCAGGCATGTACTGTTTGCTGCAGTATCGTTCAGAGCAGCTGAATCATTTTACAAGGATCCTGCAGCACTGTATCAGCTGTCTGGCCTGCTGCTGTACAGTAGCAGATATCAGTATATCATCCTACACCAGTATCAGATGTTGCTACCAACAACGCCGCTGCTGCAGCATGTGGCCCTGTCAAGGTCAATGTGCAGACATGACCTGGCAAGGCCGGGAGTTTCCTCGGGCAAGTGTTGTCAACACGCATGATCTCAGTTCCCATCAGTCGTCACTCAGCAGCTGGCACTGCCCTCACCGCATTGCAGCTGTCCTTTGCTGTTGTGCAGGTAATGTAGTCCTCAACAGCAAGTTCTACCAGGACACATCAGGCAACATCCTGAATGAAATATGTGAGTAACAGCTGGATTGCCCAGCAGCAGGACCAGGAGATTAGCAGACAGCTGTCCAGCAGCTTCCAGCAATAGCTCTGTCCCTTTGTCCAATGTGGTAGCATATGCCAAATGGAATTTATTCAAGTATCATTGATCAGTATCAGCACTAACAACACCACCAGCAGCAGGAACAGCAAAACAGAAAGCTACTGCAGCAAGTGCTGGGTCGCAGGAATGTGTCTGCTCCTAGATTTGACTCTGAGCCGCACGCCACGATGATCTTGCAAGCCCATCACGAATCTTGCTAGTATACTGGTGTAACAATGGTCCCTACGAGGCATGCAACCTTCGCACTTGTTCCAGACATTGTGTTCCAAACATTCTTGTCACACAGGGAAGGAATACTCCAAGGCAGACAGCCGCTATGCCACCCGTGATGACTTCATCATATCCATGGAGGCCGTGACAGCGTTCATCGAGGGCCCAGCTTGCTTGCTGATTGTGTGGGGCATGCTGAAGCTGAAGCCTTGGAGGTTCACTGCTATCATGCTGGTGTCCCTCGGGCAGCTGTATGGAGATGTGCTGTACTTTGGGACATGTGCACACGGGGGTAAGGACAAGTGCTGCTGTTTGTAAGCTGTGTATTGCACAAGTGTGTGATAGGTCAATGCGGTAGCCGCCCCCCTTCTGCTGTTTTTATTGGGGGCTGTTCACAAGAGTCAATAAGAGCCCAGCCATCAGGGGATACAGAAATCGCGGCTTGCTTGATGGTCGTGGGGGCTTATTACAAGCTGAGGCCTTGGAGGTTCATTGCTATCATGCTGACGTCCCTTGGGCAGCTGTATGGAGATGTGCTGTTCTTCGGAACATGTGCACATGGTGGCAAGGACAGATGCTGCTGTTTGTAAGCTGTGTTATTGCACAATTGTGTGATAGGTCAATGCAGTAGACGTGTCTGTTCTGCTATGCCTACTGGAGGCTGTTTACAACAGCCACTGAGGGCCCAGCCATTAGGGGATACAGAAATTGGGGCTTGCTTGTTGATTGTGGGGGGTTATGCTGAAGCTTAAGCCTTGGAGGTTCACTGCTATCATTTTGGTGTCCCTTGGGCAGCTGTCGTGAAGATGCGCTGCACTCCCGATCATGTGCACACGAGAGTGTAAAGCATGAGTGTGATAACAGCTTGTGCTGCTGTTGTGAGCTTCGGTGATATGTATGTTTGCTAGATGGTGTTTTGTTTTCTGTTGGGGTTGGGCAGCAGAACAAATCAGTACTGAAATGTTGGTGTCCTGAAGGCTGCTGTATGCAGATGTCCTTCGCTTGGACCATGTGCGCACGTGGTCAAGACAGAGAACCGCTGCTGTTTGTTTGCTGTGTTCCAAACTTCTGTGATTGTGACTATGACAGCACATGTGTTCTTCTGCGCATTTTGTGCGTCTGCCTTCAGTGACATAAGCGAAGCAGCTTGTTTCTGGGAGCTGGCTCGTTCTGTGCATGGTCATTTGGCCAGCCGCGCATCAGGCCTGCTGCGCAAGAAACACAACCCAAAAACGCCAACATCAAGTCTGCTGAGTGTGCAACTGCCGGGAAACTAATAAAACGCCTGCTATTGATGTGTTGCAGGCATTGCTCGTCACTCACGGCCAGAATGGATCTACTTCTGGTTCTACTTTGTGATTGTCAACGGCGTCTGGATCGTGGTGCCCTCTTTGTGCATCTGGTATGCAGCCAAGAACATCAACAGAGCTATAGCAGGGTGAGTATCAGTTTCGGGGGGGGGGGGGGGGGGTTCTGGGGGCTCCAATCTGCCCCCCAGTCTTTTTTGTTATTTTTCCGGGCATTGGGGGGTAACTCTTCCAGGACCGAGCGGCAGGAAA
>NSMO01002244.1:7397-23086 GCA_002588565.1 Coelastrella sp. UTEX B 3026
TGATATTCAAGCGATGTTTAGCTGTCTGTGCCTTGGCCTAGCCACTGGGGGATGGTGTGTCCGGCTGACACGCCTGAGGAGAGTCATGTGGTCTGGTCATGAACTTGGTGCTCATGAAGCTCTGTTGTATGCTGTGATTATTGCAGATGAAGAAGAGGGTCCTGTGGCACGCTTGGCCTACCTGCTCGGTGTTGAGCCAGTCAATAGCATGAGCGGACCTGAGCTACGCACAAAGCTGACACGTGTTGCCTGCTGAAGATGATTGAGTTGGACTTGCAGGCCCAGTGGTATTTCCATCTAGTCGCTGGGTTTCAACCAGCATTTTTTTTCATCAATCAAAGTTCATCGTCTGCTGTAAACATTGCAGATGAGGAAGAGGGCCCTGTCGCACGCTTGGCCTACCTGCTCGGTGTTGAGCCCGTCAACATCATGAGCGGACCTGAGCTGTGTATCAAGCTCACAGAATGCGTTGCCTGCTGAAGATGATTTGAAAAGCCATGCAGGCCCAGTGGTATATCCAGCTAGTCACAGAGTATCGACTGGGAGTTACCTGGAAGTCTCTCCTGAAGCTCTGCTGTATGCTGTGCTGTGATCATTGCAGATGAGGAAGAGGGCCCTGTCGCACGCTTGGCCTACCTGCTCGGTGTTGAGCCCGTCAACATCATGAGCGGACCTGAGCTGTGTATCAAGCTCACAGAATGCGTTGCCTGCTGAAGATGATTTGAAAAGCCATGCAGGCCCAGTGGTATATCCAGCTAGTCACAGAGTATCGACTGGGAGTTACCTGGAAGTCTCTCCTGAAGCTCTGCTGTATGCTGTGCTGTGATCATTGCAGATGAGGAAGAGGGCCCTGTGGCACGCTTGGCCTACCTGCTCGGTGTTGAGCCCGTCAACATCATGAGCGGACCTGAGCTATGTATCTAGCTCACTGAATGTGTTGCCTGATGAAGATGATTTGAAAAGTCATGCAGGCCCAGTGGTGTATCCATCTAGTCACAGAGTATCAACTGGGAGTTACCTGGAAGCTTCTCCTGAAGCTCTGCTGTATGCTGTGCTGTGATCATTGCAGATGAAGAAGAGGGTCCTGTGGCGCGCTTGGCCTACCTGCTCGGTGTTGAGCCAGTCAATAGCATGAGCGGACCTGAGCTACGCACAAAGCTGACACGTGTTGCCTGCTGAAGATGATTGAGTTGGACTTGCAGGCCCAGTGGTATTTCCATCTAGTCGCTGGGTTTCAACCAGCGTTTTTTTTCATCAATTAAAGTTCATCGTCTGCTGTAAACATTGCAGATGAGGAAGAGGGCCCTGTCGCACGCTTGGCCTACCTGCTCGGTGTTGAGCCCGTCAACATCATGAGCGGACCTGAGCTGTGTATCAAGCTCACAGAATGTGTTGCCTGCTGAAGATGATTTGACAAGCGATGCAGGCCCAGTGGTGTATCCATCTAGTCACAGAGTATCGACTGGGAGTTACCTGGAAGCTTCTCCTGAAGCTCTGCTGTATGCTGTGCTGTGATCATTGCAGATGAAGAAGAGGGTCCTGTGGCGCGCTTGGCCTACCTGCTCGGTGTTGAGCCCGTCAACATCATGAGCGGACCTGAGCTACACACCAAGTCAGCAGCACTGGTGTTCCTCAACGGAAGCATATTAGGCTTACACAGACGGCCACACAAGTTTGTCAGAGCCATGAGGTGAGCTATGAGGTCGTTGGAACTGATAGCATTGTATGAGTGTGTCCAAGGTGCAGCAGTGACTCAGCTTGAAAAACGAAAAGCTGTTGAAACAGCTGTTGTTGTTGTCTCAGTCAACATGCGGCTCATGTGTGGGAGCCCTGTTTGATCTGATATGAAGTGCTGCTTGTGCACAAGCTGACAGTACCTCTGAAGTTTGATGAATACTGCTGTGCCCAAGTCTGAATCTTGCAGGCACATGGCATTGTATGAGCATGTGCGTACCATCATGCAGCAGTGATACCACATGCTGCACATTTCTGGGGCCCTCCCCATGCTTACGACTTGACGCTTGGGCAGGGCATTGTTGCCTTTTTATCCTGAAACTTGTGACGTCACTGTGTACACCTATGTATCAAGATGTACCCTGAGCCACGAGTGCAGCAACCCAAACGTGCGAGACATGTTTGCTCTAATGAGCTTTCCCCAATCACCCTTTATCAACTCGTTGATATGTAATACTTGTTGAACAAGCGCTGCAGATGTCTTGGCTACTGCTCTCAGGGGTCTGCTGCAGCACAGCAACTCCAAGTGTGCACCTGCACCTACCTAGAGATAGCTGCTGCTCCAGCTACATGAGTCGCTGATGAACACATCTCAACATGCGTGGACAGGCTCCGGAACCAGCTTCTGACACACAGAGACTACGCTCGGCACCTGCTGGGCTGCTTTCAAAGAGTGTCTGCAGGGTGCTTAGCTCACACGGCCTTCAAACCCCTACTCCCACTGCACCCAAGGGTGTCAGTGGGTGTACTTATGACACGGTTTTGATGTCTGCTGTTTGTTCAGGGATCTGAGGCGTCAAGGTCACCTAGGTGTCTTCGTGCACCTACACCTAGCTGGTGATAGCTGCTACATCAGCTGTGATGGCGGCCGTGTGTGTCGGCCATTGATCATTTGCGACAGAGGGGTTCCACGTGTGAAGCAGGAGCATATTGACAGGCTGAAAGCCGGCGAATGGGGCTTTGAAGACTTCTTAAAGCGCGGTAGGTGCAAAGGTTGTTGTACTAGAGGCTCTGCTACTGTGTTGGTTGCTTGAAAGTCTTCTGCTGCAACGGGTTATGTTTGGGCGAGGATTGTGCTGTTTGTTGTGCAATTGTGTCAAACTGGAGCACAATGACAAACCGAAAAGCTTCAAGTGGGCTTTGAAGACTTCTTAAAACGCGGTATGTGCAAGGGCTGTTGCACTATAGGCTTTGCTACTGTAATGGTTGCTTTATTGTCGTGTGAGTGAAGGGGTTGGGTTCGGCGGGGTTTGCGCTGTTTGTAGGTGGGGCATGTCAAATTGGAGCTGCTAGGGTATGTAACATGTTGATAACACCTTGTTACTGCCTTAACAGGCTTAGTAGCTGCGCTGGGGGATTGATAGGGGCTTGACAGGGGCTTGACAGGGGCTTGACCTGTCAAGGAGGAGGATGTCAGGCTATCAAGCCTACTAAGCAAGAGGGGGTTTGGTTAAACAACCCCCCTTCGGCATAGTGTGGGAGCTCGCAAGTTGCGCTTTCAAGACTCCGGAAGCGCAATACTGGGCGGATACCACCTCTGTAACATTCTGTACGAAACAGGACCAAAGTGACACGTTGAATGCCTTGATGAATGGCCTTGAAGACCTCCCGATCCACAGTATGGCGTAATAGTTTCATAAGCAGTGGTGTTATCCAGGGCAAATTGACATGTCCTTCTTCAACAATAACCCAACTGCTGTTCTGCCCTGTTTCTGCCTCAGGCCTGATTGAATACCTAGATGTGAACGAAGAGAGCACTAGCTTGATTGCCATGTATGAGAAGCAGTGCCACCCAGGCATAACACACTTGGAGATTGAGCCCTTCACCATCATGGGTGTGGTCAGTGGACTCATTCCCTTTCCACACCACAACCAGTCTCCGCGTAACACATACCAGGTGTGTACGCAGCATACTATGCGTGGCATCACAGAGTAGATAGTGCAGTGCACACTGCCAAACCATTTGCAGCAATGACAGTCAGTGGCCCATGATAGCATTCTGTGTTGCCAGCAGCATCACCCGATCACGTCTGTTGAATGAATGAATGAATGAATGAACTCCGCGTAGCGCTTTCGATACAGCGCTAGCGTAAGTTGAGGGAGGGTAATGTGTGTGTCTAGGTGACTCCACATTCCCTAACATCACTTCTGTTGATCTGCTTTGAACAGAAGCGGTGCCTGCTGCTCTGTGACCAAGGACAACCACACGCATTTGACTATGTAGTGCACGTGTCATGTTGATGCTGATTGTTATCTATGTGTAGTCGCATATTGCCTCTGCCCTCCAGTAAACATGCTGCATAGAGATCGCAAAACTCCTTGCTGTATGAACAGAACACAGCTCTTGCAGCGACTGATATCACTCGTGTGCTGCTTTGTTGTCTTTCCCTTCAGTGTGCTATGGGTAAACAGGCCATGGGCAACGTGGCGTTCAACCAGGGTAGTCGCATAGACACACTGCTGTATCTGCTGTGCTACCCTCAGCGGCCGCTGCTCACTACACGGACTATTGAGCTGGTTGGGTTTGATAAACTGGGAGCGGGGCAGAATGCAACAGTGGCGGTCATGTCATTCACAGGTAAGTGGTGTTGGCAATATATCAGCAACTCAAGTGTTGAAACAACATGATTGGGCTTGCTTTTGGGGGCGGGGACACGGTGGTTGTGTCTTGTGTAACTTCTGCTTGTTGTGTATTACTCACTTGTTGTTTATCCATGTGTTCATTCTACGCGCTGGTCAGCACTCATGCAAGAACTCCCAGACCAAAGCTTCTCAATCCCATTATGGCGGCCATGCTGCTGCTGCTGCTCCACTGCTGCCAGGTTATGATATTGAGGATGCCATTGTGATGAATCGCTCAAGTTTGGACCGGGGCTTCGGTCGCTGCATCGTGTTGAAGAAGGCTCAAACGGTACTGAAAAAGTACCCCAACAGAACCCAAGACAGAGTCGTAGCACCAGCACCAGGTACGAGTGATCATAATCACTGCCTGCTTTACACAGATATGTCCTTTATATGATATAAGCCTTAGTACATATTGTGGTTTATGACTGGACTGCTAAGAATCTGGATGTGTAGCTGGAAACCTGCGGCCTTGCTCAATGATAATTATACGTCTCCTTCCTGTTGATACTTGAACAGAACCCCAACAGGACACAAGACAGAGTCGTAGCACCAGCACCAGGTACGAGTGATTACCTTTTCTGCCTGCTTTACACAGATATGTCCTCTATATGATATAAATCATATCTTATGTTCTATGATTGGACTGCTAAGGATCTGGATGTGTAGCTGGAAACCTGCGGCCTTGCTCAATGATAATTATATGTCTCCTTCCTGTTGATACTTGAACAGAACCCCAACAGGACACAAGACAGACTCGTAGCACCAGCACCAGGTCCGAGTGAGCACGATATGGGCCTGCTTTGTACAATTATGTGCCATATATATTCCTTAAACCTGGCTGTATAGCTGGTGTTTACTTGTAACCTTTCCCTCTCATACTTTGCGTTAGACGATGTGGGTACCGAATCGCCATTGAGTTTTGTAAAGCGCTTGGCTCAAGAACGCTGTGTGTGTTTCATGTGATAAACCCTAACTTGCAGGTCCCAGTGGTCGTATGGCTGATAAGCTGAAGGGCCTGGGTGGTGATGGTCTTGTGGCTCCTGGCACAATCCTGCACAGTGGAGATGTGGTCATCAACATGCAGCGGCCCATCAACACACGGGATGTGCTCACGGTAACAGGTACGAGGATTGTGGGCTCTGTGTTGTTATTTGGGCCTCTGGCTGCTTTCTGAACGCGATCGCGGTGGGAGCATTTTATGGGGAAGAATATACTTGCTGGTAGCTGCTTATATGGAGAATAATTTTCCCCTGTGAGGCCCCTGCTGCCATATTGGAGATGTGATTGGTCAATTTGCAGCGGCCCATCAACACACGAGATGTGCTCACGGTAACAGGTACGAGGATTGTGGGCTCTATGTGAGTCACATATAGTGACAGGCCTCTGGCTGCTTTGTCAATACAATTGTGGGAGCAATTCATGGGATAGAATGTACTTGCTGGTAGCTGCGTATATTCAGAATGATTTCCCCTGTGAGCCCCCTGCTGCCATATTGGAGATGTGGTCATCAACATGCAGCAGCCCAACAACACACGGGACGTACCCACGGTAACAGGTACGAGGATTGTGGACTCTGTGTTGTGATTCTGGGCCTCTAGCTGCTTTTTGAACGCAATCGCTGTGGGAGCAATTCATGGGGAAGAATACACTTGCTGGTAGCTGCGTATATTGAGAATGATTTTCCCCTGTGAGCCCCCTGCTGCCATATTGGAGATGTGATTGGTTAATTTGCAGCGGCCCATCAACACACGGGATGTGCTCACGGTAACAGGTATGAGGATTGTGGAATGTATGTGAGTCACATATAGTGACAGGCCTCTGGCTGCTTTATCAATACAATTGTGGGAGCAATTCATGGGGAAAATACACTTGCTGGTAGCTGCGTATATGAGAATGATTTCCCCTGTGAGCCCCCTGCTGCCATATTGGAGATGTGGCCATCAATATGCAGCGGCCCATCAACACACGGGATGCGCTCACGGTAACAGGTACGAGGATTGTGGAACGTATGTGAGTCACATATAGTATACGGGACGTACTCACGGTAACAGGTATGAGCTGGAGTGTGGACTCTATGTTGTTACATGGGCCTCTGGCTGCTGAGAAAATGAAAATGCGATGGCTTGTCTGCAGTTTGTGGGAAGTATGTTTTTGCTGATAGCTATATGTATGTGCAGTGACTTTCGTCTGCGACTCCCCTGGTGCCCGTTAACGGCATAAGAGTGCATCATTGTGTTGGTAACGGAGTCTAGGTGATACAACATGGTTGTGTATTGTTTTTTGCTACTGCTGCAGGCAAGGATGCCAACTTCAGGCCCACACCTATCAGCTGGAAGGGACCCAACCATGAGCTCTGTATAGTAGACAAGGTACAAGTCACATGTGAGTCCCGGGCTACCTGGTCACTCTGTCTGGGCACATAAACCATCTGCCTTCTAGCATTGCAACACAGATATATATGAGCTACCCACCAGCCATAGCACTATGGCCATCGGCCCCGCGCCCCATTATAGAGGTGGTAACAACAGCACCCGAAGCATTGCAACACAGATATGAGTGTAATTATCTGAAAATTAGTCGACCAAGTCATTCAAGCAGCTTCGTATCTGATTTGGATTGGTGGTGATGTGGCAATTCAGGTTCTGCAACTTGCACTTATGGTGACCGATTTGGCACAAGTGCTGCAAAAATAGGGAAGCCTGCTAGATTGCCTCAGCTACTGAACTCTGTTGGCTTATCACTCGTTTCTGCTGGAAGCATTTGAAACCAAGCAGGAGACTGCTTTTCACAGTGAATGTGTAGCAGATGTTGCCTGCATGCTGCTGTCAATTTGTAACCTTACATTTTGGGGGTTTGTTTCAGTTTCCGGGTTGGGGTTTTGGCCTGAACCCTAAGCCCTGAACCCAAAAGACCATAGGTAACAAGCAGGCCTGTTCTGTGACCTTTGGAAAGTGGCATTGCTGCGTTTCCGTTGTTTGCAGCCAATGAAGAGCAGCAGACTGTTATCAAGGTGTTGGTGCGACACACTCGGCGACCTGAGTTAGGTGACAAGTTCAGCAGTAGACACGGACAGAAGGGGGTCGTGGGAAACATTGTACGACAGGTGAGGTCATGCTTATGAGAGTGCGCGAGAGAGAGAGGGCAGTTACAGTGGATACCTCACCATCTAGAACGGTATCCTCCACACCCAATAGGAAACCAATTGCAACCAACAAAGGATAAGGCCAGATGAAACGCTGTCAAGCACTCTACACTGGAGCTATGCATGCTAGCTGCCATCTAGCATTGAGTGGGCTCGTGAAGAAGGTGCTTGATGTTGTGGCTAACCGGAGTCCACAGACTAAATCCCACCGGTCCGCATATGCAACAAACTTGGCTTTCCAAGGTCAAGCGGCAGCAAATTATGTGGTTGTTCTGCAGACAGCATAGGTTAGGTGCACAGCGTCAATGTGCCAACTTGTCCATCGTCTCTTTACTTGCGTTGGAACATGCCACTGCCAGAAACTCTCAACAGCATTGTATGACAGTTCAGTTCAAGTAGCAGTATTGTTGGCTCAGCAGTTTCGTGCATAGCACTGATCTGACAACCTCCCCACCGTCGCCTCTCTTGCTTTTGAGCATGCCACCAAATCATTAGCCCTCCTAGAACATCGTATGACAGTCAAACTCATGCGCCAGTATTGTTGGCTGCACCAGCCGCACCAAGTACATGCACAACATTCATCTGTTGCTAATCGCCTGATGTTGACCAAAGATGTCGAAATCGGTAGCCAATGTAACTTATTAAGCGTGTAGACGACTTTCGCGAGTCACTCATAGAAGTCAGTTCCAGCCCTCCCAAGCAAACCTCCCCATCGGTATCCTCTCTTGCATTTGAGCATGCAGTATGCAAGAGAATTCTCAAGAACACTGTATGACAGTCAAGGTCATGCAACAGTATTGTTGGTTGACCAGCTGCTCCAGTTTCGTGCACAGCACTTATCCACATATAAGCTAAGCTACCCATAAGCTACAAATATAAGCTCATGGCCATCAGCCCCGCATCCCATTTCAGAGGCGGACACTGCGCTGATCTGTGAAACTCTCCATCATCTCCTTCCTTGCGTTTGAGCATGCCGGATAAAGCAAGTCGTGTCAGGCATCCTGACCGCGTCATGTGTGTGTTCGATTGGCTGTGGTGGTGGTGCTAGACTTATGATTGATGGCTAAATGGTTTGCTCATCGCTGCTGCTGCTGCTGTTGTGATACCTGCAGGAGGACTTCCCCTTTAGTGAGCGTGGTCTGTGTCCTGATTTGATCATGAACCCTCACGGTTTCCCATCACGTATGACAGTCGGCAAGATGATCGAGCTATTAGGCAGCAAAGCAGGTATGGGGGTCATGGATTAACCACCCACAGCTGCCTGTATGATGCCACCAAGAGCTGACAAACACACTTTGCATCACAGCAGCAACACCCCCTACTCAATGCATACCTTAGAATGTTCAAGCAGATCCTCTGCTTGAACATTCTAAGGTATGCATTGAGTAGGGGGTGTTGCTGCTGTGATGCAAAGTGTGTTTGTCTCCCATGTGGTAGGCGCGAGCCGCCGCACCTTGTCGGGGCGTGCTAGGTCTACTTCATCTGTGAAGAACTTCTCCAGCAGCCGCATTTGCTGCTCCAGATGTGTTCTTGCTGGGCAAGCTGTCTGTTCTTGCACATGCATAGCGACACCTGGAGAGACCTTTGCATGACCAACTAGCCCGTTGTTGTGCCTGTCATGTGTGGCTTGATGTGTCTTTGATGTCGTGTCTAGAGCTTTACTCAAGCACCAAAACAGCGGAAAACGATGAGTCGAAAGGAAGTTGTTCAGTCTACCCTCAGCTGTATGGGTGACCATCTAGTTCTGTGCTGCCTGGTGGATTTGAAAAACCCGGGTGTCTCTTGAAGGCAGCTACGGGCGCATGAAGCAATCAATTCATAATTGCAATAGGTTGATCAGGCGTTTTTCTGGCTGCTGCTGCTGCCCAGATGTGTCTGGGTGGGAAAGGTTCACACCCTAGTATCCCATCGGGTTACGCTTCAGGCCCGATACAATTTAATTATGCAACCGCAAGGACTGCTTTCAACATGAGATGGTGACATCTGCTGCTGCTGCTGCTGCTGCTGTCCTCCGACAGGTGTCCTGAGTGGCAAGTTCCACTATGGTACGGCTTTTGTTGAAACCTTCCGGCCTGATACACTTGAGAATGCACCCGCAGAAACTGCTTTCAGCTGAGTTCTGCTGCTGCTGCTGTCTTGACACGTAGGTGTCCTGAGCGGCAAGTTCCATTATGGTACGGCTTTCCGTAAACCTTCCGGCCTGATACACTTGAGAATGCACCCGCAGGGACTGCTTTCAGCTGACACCTGCTGCTGCTGCTGCTGCTGCTGCTGCTGTCCTCCCCACCCAGGTGTCCTGAGCGGCAAGTTCCACTATGGTACGGCTTTTAATAAGCCTTCCTGGCTAGCAGCCACCTGAGAATGCAAGCGCAGGCAGTACTGCAGGGAACTACTTTGAGCTGAGTTCCGCTGCTGCTGTTGTTCTCCACATACGCAGGTGTCCTGAGCGGCAAGTTCCACTATGGTATGGCTTTTGGTAAACCTCAAGGCCTGATACACTTGAGAATGCAACCACAGGGACTGGCTCTCAGCTGACATCGTCTGCTGCTGGTACTGTCCAGATGTGTGCCAGTGGGAAAGTTTCACTCCGTGGCCTCATCTGCTGACCCTTCAGGGCCGATGCGCTTGAGAATGCAACCGCAGGGACTGCTTTCAGCTAACACCTGCTGCGGCTGCTGCTGCCCCGCCCATACAGGTGTCCTGAGCGGCAAGTTCCACTATGGTACGGCTTTCGGTGAGCCTTCCGGGCTCGCAGACACTGTTGAGAGTATGAGCCAGATACTGGTGGAGAAGGGGTTCAACTATCACGGCAAGGACTTCCTCACGAGCGGCATTACTGGTGAGGCAATGAGTATATACAAGCAGCCCACCAGCCATAGCTCTATTGCAGTCGGCCCCACGCCCCAGTTCAGGGGCGGAAACAACAACACCCAAGCAGTGTCAGACAACTGCCTTACCTGCATCGAAGGCGCAAACCCCAAGCATCCATCAAATGAGGCCATTGAATGCGCATGAGCGTACATGCTGCGTGTTGACTGACCACGTCGGTTGACATTTATTTCGCATTGTTCTCAAATGAGTGTGAACTATCATTATGTAAATTCATAGTCATCAAATTATCTCGAAATATCCTTTAGTACAGAACTCTTAATACAGTGAAGACAACAAAGGATGTGACAGTCAAGTGCAAGATAATCATAAAGGATCATAAATATGAAGTTATTTCCTTCAAAACATGTAACAAATAATTGCTTAGTTGATTCCTATTCCTTGATGAGGATTTCTTTGATGCAACAAAATATTCGAATGTGAAGTCTGTCTGTGTGTGTGTGTGTGTGTGTCTGCCTTCCAGGCGAGCCTCTTGAAGCGTACATCTTCATGGGTCCCATCTACTACCAGAAGCTGAAGCACATGGTGCTTGATAAGATGCATGCTCGTGCTCGAGGTCCTCGTGTGGTGCTCACCAGGCAGCCCACAGAGGGCAGAAGCAGGGATGGCGGTCTACGCCTGGGTGAGTGTCACAGCACAAGGGGTTGTCTCAGGCAGAGCATGATGCCATTGAATGATGCATTCATGTTAGCATGCATGGGCTATGTCTGCAGTTTCATGTGGTATAAGCTCAAAATGCAGTTGCATCGCTACTTGAAACCTGCCCTTCATTGTGACTAGCACAGTTCACAGTCGTTCTTCTTGCGGTGGCTGAGAGCCTCCTGCCGGTGCTCAGCAGCACCGTGCTGATGTGTACATCAGCAGCGATTTGTTGCTTAATGTGTACGCAGCAAGTCGTAGAGCAAGCACCCACATATAGAGTGGTCGCAGGGGTTTGGAGACATATTATGGGGTTTCCAGCCAAGCTTAGTGAATGAGTCACGGTCTTATACAGAGACACCATACATAAGTGTATAACATGTATGTAACATGATCGCTTCATAGTGCCCCATTTTTGTTTTTACACCCAACTCACTGGCATGTGTTGAGGGCGTTTGTGCTTTTGCTTAGTGCCGTTCTGTCATGCTTGCAATGTGTGCAGGTGAAATGGAGCGCGATTGCTTGATCGCCTACGGTGCCAGCATGCTGCTGCTAGAACGACTCATGATCAGCAGCGATGAGTTCACGGTACATGTAGATACCAAATCTGGGCTTCTCGGTTGGTGGGATGCGAACCGGGGCGCTGCTGTGTCACCTGTGGACAGAAGCAGCGAACATATGGCAACCATCAAGATTCCGTATGCTTGCAAGCTGTTATTCCAGGAGTTGCAGAGTATGAATATTGTGCCAAGGCTGAAGCTAGCTGATATGTAAGCAGCAGCAGCAGCAGCAGTAGATGACAACACCAGTAGTATGTATTGCTGTCAATTGGGAGGGTCCACATTGGAAGGTCGCTAGATTCCATATGCTTGCAAGCTGTTGATTCAGGAGTTGCAGAGCGTGAATGTTGTGCCTGGGTGGAAGCTAGCGGATGCGCAGGCAGGAGCAGCAGCGTCGTTGGTGGCAGCAGGTGCTGCCACACCTCAATTGGGTGGCAGCAGCCCACAGCAATGGCAGCAATGGTTGCGCAGTGGTGTAGCTAGCGATGCCTCGGCAGCTGTGCTTTTGTTGGGGTGGGATGCAAACCGGGGTGCAGCGGCGTCATTTGTATGAAGGAGCAGCAAACATCTGGCATCTATAATGATCACGTATGGCTGCAAGCTGCTGTTCAGGAATTGCATTGCATGAACATCGTGCTTGGGCTTCAACTAGCTGATACATGAGCAGCGGCAGCAGCTGCGAGGTCCCTGGGCAGCAGGTTCTGCCTGGCTGCCATCAGCCCATGGTGCAGCATGCAGTCGACCAGACTGGGAGCATGTTACGTTTCGGGCGTTTTTTCGACGTGCTGTTTGGACACTTTGACTACAAGTCGATGGCCTGTCGCCGGCGTCGACTGTCAATCATCGATGATTCTCGATATCGAGCCCGATATTCGGTCCAGGCTGTCCATTTCTTTCACCGCACCTCAAGGTTGCTGTGGCAACAATATCACTGGCGTCTGAGCAGAGATATAAGAGTCGTACGAAATTACGACGGTTTGGGAAAGCGAGCAACGTCAGCGAGCTCGAGCCATTTGTGAATGCACGGGGCGGCTCCGGACGGTTTACCGTGCAGCGGACGGACCCATGGGCCCATATATGGTGGCCACCATATGGATGCATCACTTTAGACAATTATTTATTAAAGGGGGCCTCAAAAGCGTCGCAGGCGTGGCAGGCGTGGCAACTGTATAAAGAGGCGCAGGGGTGGCAAAATCTACCGCAAGCTCTAAATGTAACATCCCCTTTGCAGCCCAACAGCAACCCATTGTACGTACACGCCTGGATAATCATTGCGTCAGCTGGTCTCTACCCGGCCGCTGCCGCAGTATCTGTGCGCCTTATAGGGAATAGGGCCCGCAGCTGAGGATGCTGAGTCGAGATGCATCCTCAGCTGCGGGCATATGCACAAAGCTTAAAGTGTGACCTGCTCACGCGCAACGAATTGCACGGAATCGCCGACAGTACCACGTACCGATCCCAACAGTGCAGCCCTGTGCCAGACGGACGAATGAGCAATGGCTTTGACCGGCGCTTACTAAGACGTTGGCCGCACTGGCCTAGGAGCTCTAGACTTTGAACCACTTTCACCGGCTGTAACAATCAGATCACAACTTGCACAAAGCATAACCAGCATGTGGGTCGCTCAAAGTATTAAAGCTGAGATGTGACAAAGAAAAAAGAATGCTGCTCAAAGCAAAGCAAGCCAAAAGGCAGCAACCGTGGCTGCCAGGAGCCAACAAGCAGTACAGATCTGTCATCAGGCCCTGTTGGGCGTGACCGTGTAACGCTGACTCAGCGTTACAGTAACTGGCACAGCAAACTGACAAGCGGGACAAGGAACTGACAATCAGGAATAGCCTACACGCAGTGTGTGTGAAGCATACAAAAGCAAATCAAGTGGACTCGAGGCTTATAACCTTGTTTGTATATATTCAGCTGGCGGCCTCTCCCACAGACACCGCCACACTTTTTTGATTTCAAACCATTTCTGACGTATACCACAACAAACTTGGCGAGTGGGGCGATGCAGTTGGTCATGCGCCATCATATCGTGTTTACAGCGCCTCCCTCCTGTTCCCCAAGATGCGTTAGCTCCTCTACAGCTGCTATGTAATGCAGTGCAGTACTTCTCTCTCCCGTAACACCTCTGGGTGTCACTGGCCGAACAGCAGCTCAGCTGCTTGACATGCACCACTTGTAAACCTTCTGTTTGATGTGATAACTACTGATTCCATCACTTTGTCTCTTCCATGATCAATGCTTCCACTCCCGTCCTCTGAATCCAGCACATGGGCTTCGCTACACCGCCACAGTTTATCACTGGCCGGACAGCGGCTTCAAGCATCATTCGTACGTATGTCTTCTGTTTCACTTGGTCACCATTGATTGCTCCTGTGGTCCCAAGAAGTCCTTCTTGTGTCGTCCATGACTGGTTAGAGGCCATCTCTCCAAAGTGGCTTGGCAGTGTTAGCATGTGTGAGTGTGCCTGAGCCCCAGTGCCAAAGCTGCAGTGTGGGGGCACAGCAGATTGGACAGCAGCAGCAGCAGCAACAGCAGCAGCAACAGCGGCAGCAACAGCAGCAGCAGCGGCAGCAACAGCATGTGTTAATGATAGCAGTCTGTGTATGGCTGGGAGTAGGCGGTAGCCAACCTCTACAAGATGTGCTCAGCCGGAGACATGATATGATTAGCAGTCACTTCATGGCTAGACGGAAAAGGTAGACAACATGTGTCCAGTGTGCTCAGCAGTGTCAGCATGCGTGAGGGTGCATGAGGCCCAACACCAAAGCTGAGAGATGCGCACAACAGCAGTCCGAAATCAGAACTCAACACATCTATTACGCAACACATGTATCAAACTATCCAGTGTTTGTTAATGTGTGGCCAGCATAGAACAAACATTGCATGAGGTTGTCTATAGGGAAACTTCATTCATCACTCCTAAGTCTCAACGTGCAATTACCAACAATAGCATGCATATCAGGTGTTCATCTACAATCCATCCAAACGTTGCTGATGTGTGGCCAGCATAAAAAGTTACCCGCAATAGTAGTACCTGCCATTCCGGCCAGAACTTTTTGAGCAGCTCGCGTGTCTCAGGCATGTTGATGCCTAGGCGTCCAGCGTAGTGGTTGTAGCCGACCTCCCAACCACAAGGCAGGAACTTCACCCTGTAGCCAGGAAATCAACAGTATTCGAAATCATTCATATTCAGGTAATACATTATAACTCCACATTCGAAAGTACATTTTAGTGACTCTTTATTTCAAATGCCAAAATACTATTACTGTGGAGTGCTGTGACAGACGTGTGTGAGTATCAATCAGCCACAGGCAATGGCATGTATTTCCAAAAAATGTGACGAATGCGTGACGAATACTTCATCCAAAAGGTACTTCATCCAAAAGACAAAGTACACAATCACGTTAGTTTAACCCTTTACTAGCCTCTGGCACAAAACTTCTAGGCAGCCCATTTCAGTGAACATAGCATAACTTTGCCCTCAGGGGTCCGATCGCCACCAAAATTCATGGGTGGGGTCCCTGATGTGTGACGCACCTGCTGACGTCATGGCAAGGGGTTTAGGCCACTGCCGATGACTTAAACCCTGTTAATTTCAAATCTGAGCGTTTTCACAGCACTGCTGCTGCTTAAGGTCGATATTGGACCAGGCACGCGCTTAGGAATGGTTAAATTGACCATAAGCGTCATTGCTTACAGTCCTGGTTGCGTACCGCCTGTCTTACGTGGTGATAATCCACTTCTTTGGCGCCATCCCAGTAAAGTTCAAACCCAGCATACACTGTACACCTCAATAACTAGCAAAACTCGCTACGACGATTATATCAATGTAGTAGTTTCTATTTATGGTGTTAACGCCCACAACTGGGACCTGAGCACAGTATGCCGGGATAATGAGGAGGCGATCAGCGTTATTTGGCCTTTTGCAGAGGAGGAAACATCTCGAGACATGAGTTAGAAGACTACATTATCGGTCAAACAGGCTGGAAGAGCAGCAAGTGCTGCAGGTACCACGTTTTGAAGTACGTCAGGGACCAGATGTTACGGCTGGTGAGTGCGCCGTGCGAGCCTACGCAGCGCTCGCCCCTTGCTGCAAA
>NSMO01002247.1:0-10086 GCA_002588565.1 Coelastrella sp. UTEX B 3026
AGCGCATCCTACCACGGCTGCCGGGGCGCTACGCACCCATGTTTCTTGAAGCTTCCACTTGTTTGTCACTAAGGGGTCTCTATGCGGATTGCTTGATTTCTCTGCTGTTGTGTGTGTTCCTGCAGGCTGCCAACTACCTCAACATCAAGGGGTTGCTGGATCTAACATGCCAAACGGTTGCAAACATGATCAAGGGTAAGGAGCAAGCCAACCAGGTTGATCAAAACCAGCAATAATCACTGGCTTGTACAGGATGCATTGTTATCATTGTTTGTTGTTGTAGTAGCAGAGCACCAAACGTCTGTGTATGAATAGGTCAGTTACTCATGGCTTTGCTAGCGCTGTTGTGTCCTGGTGACCTGGCACATAAGGACGAGGCCTTGATGGTGACCCCTGATGGCGACCTCCGAAGTCAGCCGTCGGATGATCATCCTGCAGTCCAGCGTGTGTTCGTTTCGGGTGCTTGTATAGCAGTGGTCACAACGGCTACATAGTGGCTCAAGGCTGCGTCAGCAGCTGTGCTGCCCTGCTGGTATCAGCTGAGTGCAGTGGCCGCCAGGTCGGTGACAGCGCTGGTTGCATCCTGCACACCTGTCCACTATCGCTCCATCCAACGCCGCCATCACATGTGTAATGACCTATGTATGAGTCACACTTTGTTAATCAGTCTCACACACTGATCAGTGTCACAAACACTGCTGCTCATTGCAGGCAAGACACCTGAGGAGATCCGCAAGACATTCAACATCAAGGTGGGTGGGTTAATCATCGCAGCAGCCAGGCCTGCTGCACCGCAGTGGTGTAGTCTCAGTAGTGGCTTTAGTCCCAGTAGTGACTGTACTCCCGGTGCCTTCGGTTGTGTGTATGCCGGTGTTAATGCCTGGGTAAGGCAGTGACCTGGCGTCTACGTACTGCAGTCGACACGCCCAGGCACAGATAACGTAATCCTCAAGTCGAGTTGATTCCTCCTACAGCATGCTGCTGGTAGCTCAGGCTGATTGTATGTGCTGTCAGCAGCATCATGACGTATGCTTGCATCAGTTGCTGGCTATCCAGCCATGCTGCTGCAGCTGTGCTCCAGTACACATACTGACAGGCTTGCTGCTGTTCGTTGTACTGCTACCTGTGCAGAATGACTTCACACCAGAAGAGGAAGAGGAGGTTCGCCGTGAGAACCAGTGGGCATTCGACTAAGCTGCATGGCAGATGGCTGCTTAGCCGCAAGTTGGGGAGAGGGCGGCCTGGGGAGATGGCAGCAGCAGAAGAAGCAAGTGTGCGCTCGAGCCTGGCTGGAAGCAGGCACCAGCACAGCGTTTGGTTGTGCGATGCCAGACAGCTGGTGCCTAACCCCTAGCATTGGGTTGAGTGGCTTGTTGCCTGTTATGCGCACGTATGCAGCTGGTGTGCAAAATGCTGCTGGGCCCAGTGAGTGTGTAGACCGGCTGGAGCCAGCGCATGTGCATGCAGCAATGCATGCAGTACTGGACCCAGTGTATGCAGCTGATGGCGGTGCACACAGCTAGAGCAGACGTGGCTGCTGCCGCAGCACGATATGAACATCAGAGCATCTCGTGCTTGGCATTCAACAGCTCGCTGAACTTCACACAGTGTGTGCAGCTATACTGCTGTGTGATTATGCTGTCTATGGTGTCACCTCGGTGCCATCATACTTTGTGGAGCTGTATCTCCTCCCACATCTCAGTGGTGCACCATGCCATGACAGTGTTATGATGGTTGGTCCCAGCTTGAAACCTGGCTCAAGTGCGGCGCACCCAAAGACTCGGTACCATTCAGTTACTGGAAGCACAGCCTGATGATGGCTTGCCATTGTCGGTGTCTGGTGCTGCGGACACTGACATGCCTTGCACCTGATCACCCAGCATGTGGGACTCTTGGTGTCACTTGTCGAGCAGCCACAAGTCCATGACTTTCGCATGACGCTTGATGTCCCCAAGGTTGCAGTGCCATTCAAGGGCCCTTGACCCACCCACCCCACCCCCATAACAGGAGTAAAACTGCATAATACTTCGCGCCGGGGGGGGTGGGGGGGGGGGGCTGGTAAGGTAGTGATTTTAGTGGTCTACATATCCGCACAGCCATCTGGGTTACCAAGCGCACAGCCGCCAAGCAACGTCACCCACACTTTGGCACCGGCGGTGCCGCACCAACTCACACTGCAGGTGTCTCGGCTGCCAGCCTTAGTAAGCTTGTGCCACCACAACGCCAGTCGCCAACTTGCACAGCTGAGATAGCCGCACGCAGTGCTCCGTGCTGCTGCCACAGCTGCCGCTGCCGCCACGCCCCGCATCACCCCCTCCAAGCAATGCCGTCCATAACTGCGTCACACTCACTGACACCCAACAGCTCAGCTAGTCCAATTTCAGACAGCAACCCAATACTGCTAGATGCCAGCGCCTTGGCCCGTAAACTCGGAGCAGTATACACCCAATCACCAACTTGAACAGACACAACCTGAGCCTGCTGCCACTGCTGCTGCTGCTGGCAGTTGTGACGTGCTAAATGAGCGGCTTTTAGGACTACAGATGCTTTGCTTGGGCTGCTCATCACATACGTAACTATTCCGCCACTGCTGCTGCTGCTGCTGGTGGTGGGATCAGGGTCATGCTGCTGCTGCTGCTGCCAGTGATTCTGCAGCTGCTGCAAGCAGCCTTCCATGCTACTGGCTTGCAGAACCTGAACCTGCTGTGCAGCACCATCAACACTGCTGCTGCTGCTGCTGCCGCCGCTGCTACTGCTGCCTCCGCCGCTGCTGCCGCCGCTGCTGCTGCTGCTGCTGCCGCTGCTGCCAGTCAAGCCAGCTGCTGCTAGTGCTGCTCGGGTTACGTCAGCGGGATATGTAGATAAGACAGCCACTGGCTGCTGGCAACTCAAAATGGCTTGTACTACTGCTGTGTACGGCTGTATAACTGCTGTTGTTATAGGTGCATTGTCTCGTAATGCATTCTGTTGCTGCTGCTGCTGCTGAGGTGTCAATGGGGAGGCACGAATCACGCTGCACGGGGCAGGGACTGTCGTAGTTCCTTTACTGCTATCAACTGCTGCTGCTGCGGCTGCTGTTTGTCTGCTGCTGTGCTGCATGGCAGTCTGTGCGCCTGCAGTGCTGCCACTGCTGCTGCTGCTGCTGCTGCTGTTGCAGACCACATGTCGAGCATTGACGATGTTCCAGTGTACTGACTGCTGTGCCTGCAGGAATTCCACCAGAGAGCACATGTGGGGTTATACCTCAACACCCTATGAACGTGGCAGGGTAAGATCGCTACTTTGAGCGTCGTTGTTTGCGCCTTTGGATTGGGGCACGGGGCTGATGGCCACAGAGCTACGGCTGCCAGCCGTGGGTTGACGTGTATGTGTACTTCAGAGCCCTTAGTGGCACTTAAAATGCGCATCGTGCTTGCATAGCAGTGCATAAAATGTTCTTGCTGTGCACAGATGTACGCCGAATGCAAAGCAGTTAAAACAGAATCAGACTGATATGCATGAAAGCATGGTTGACCATAACAGCTGTATTTGCAGTCAGCTTAGATGTTACCTAGCAGACATGGTACATTACTCTATTTCGCAAAAACCTTGGCTGACACATACGACGCATAGTTGCCGTGTATACAGCCGCACATCAGTGGCAGCCACAAGTCTCCAATCAAGCAGCGCCCAATTTGAAACCACCTTACCAAGAACTCAACTGCCTTCTGGCTTCGTCACTTTCAACACCGCCATTGACGACGTTGCAGTCAATTTGATGGGAATTAAAGGAAAATGCCTCACAAGACGAGCCACAGCCATGCATGTGTTGGGCAGCGGCCCTTGCATGTAGTATACAGCAGTTTGCTTGGCATATTGCATGATCTAAAAGTCACAGCCATGCAGGAAAAATCATCAGTAACAGCCTTTAGGGCCCCCCTTTAGGGTCAGTGATGATAGTCGATGGTGTCTACAACACACCTGTGAGTATGCTTCAGCAACCCGCTGCTGTAAGTGCTGTGATGATACGTCTAACTGCCGACTCCATCTCAGTAAACATGTCGGTTGGACTTCATCCTCCCAGAACTCAAGTATCTCCTGGATTAGTAACGGGCGGGACCCGGAGTGACGCACTGGGCGGCCAACAACTGGCCCTTCGCGGCCTGCTGCGCTTCTGCTACCTGGAAGGCGGGGAGACGCAAGATCACGACGGTTTTGTGGCATTCGTTTGGCTCTGGTAAGGTTTAAAATGGGAGTTGGGTGCTAAGCAGGGCCTGAACTACACACAATGATGTGTTTTGGTGGCGGACAAGTGCTGTGGGGCTGCTACTCGAAGCACGTTACATTCAGTTGGTGTACAGACGTTGAGTGCGTGACTCGCTGAACAGAAATGGTGACCATGCGTGGTGCGTTGCCCTACTGCTGTACAGCTGTGGGGAGATCTGCTAACATGCAGAAGATCTTAAGTGATATCTTTGTGTGCTGAGTCCCTTACCCACGATGCCTTCGTCCGCAAGGAGTCTTATGAGTAGCACTGCTTCGTATGGGTGCCGCGTAACGGGCAAAAGCTGCTGCATGTGCCGCTGGTACAGTCTCGGGCTGCCGGGTATTTGACAGTCTTCAAATGCTGAGCTAGCAGCTGCGAATGCCCAATGCGTTGAGAGCTGATGCAGGCCAGATACCAGTGCATCTACTTCAAAAACGTATTGATGTTGCTGGTTTGTAGTTGCAGCAACTGGTGCGGATGTTCGGAGTTTGGACTGGGTGACATGGTGACCAGCAACAGTGTGTGCCTGATGCGGCCGTAGGCGGGGCCGAGGTGCACGATGCATTTTGTAAGTAATTTGCTGGCAAGCCAACAAATGTGCATTCACTTGAAGTTTCGCAGGCGCGCCACTCACATCCACCAGCCAGTCAGCAGCCGGATGCCATAAGCAAATCTGCAGGTAGGTAAGCACATTTTCGCGTGTGAGTTTTGCCTGCTGCGACCTGGAGACCTTGAACGCGGCAGTTGCTGTGACAGGTCCATAACACGCGGGCTTGAGCAGGCAGTTCTCGGTTTGAGTGCATTTGAGGCCGGATGCACGACTTTGCGGCAGACAGTAAGCCTGCTCTAAGCATCGCAGCTGGACCCTCTTGCACCACATTCTGCAAAGCGTCCACAACCAGATGGTGCAGGTGTTGATCCGTTCTGAGCGAGATAGGCAGTTGATCAATACTCCAATCGATTTTCACCAAACAGTAGGAGCCTTGAAGGTACTATACATCCCCGCTATGCCCTGCTTACGCCGCTTGGGCAGTGTAGCTCGCCCTGCTGCTGCACCCGCTGCGACTCAACAGCACTTCGTTAGCGTTCGGTCGACGGAGTAGCTCAAACGCTATCGAATGTTACGTCTCATACCGCAGGATCTCGTATCGCAAACGCTGGGCCTGCAATCGACAGACGGCCTCAAGGTTAGTGTGTTACTTCCTACTGCTTGCTTGCGTTGCCAAGTGTGTTCAAGTGCTGCTTACAGCTTCGAAGTATATCAGAGTCGCAACCTCCATTACGCACAGCCTTTCAGATACAACCATGATCGCTTTGTTCTGATGACCAGGTTCTTGTCTTGATATATTAGTACCAGGGCCAGTGCCATTTGGCTAGCGTTGACCTCTTTGTGTTTGTCTCACCAGGCATTTCATTACTGATTTTGTTGTTTATGGAAAACAACTGTTCACAATTTATTGTGTTGTTACTTGTTATTCTGGATCATCTTACAGGTTTTTGTTCGTGGTGAAGAGTGTTCTGATCAGCAGAAGTTGAGTGAGGCGGGAGTTGACAGCGGTGACAGCAAAACCACAATACAGGTGAGCTTGTGGGGCGCATGGCGAGGGCAGCAGCAGCAGCAGCAGGGAAGGCACACAACAGCAGCAGCAGCAGCAGCAACAGCAGCAGCAGCGACGGCAGCAGCAGGGAAGGCAGCAGCAGGGAAGGCAGCAGCAGCAGGGAGGACAGTTGAAACCATAATGCAGCTGGGTGGAGTTTACAGCAGCGCCACAGCCAACTCGCAGTACAGGTGACCATGTGGGGCGCACAGCGGCAGCAGCAGCAGCTCCATCACCAGCAGCAGCAGCAGAGACGGCAGTTGAAGTCGCAGGTGGATGGAGATGATGATAGCGCCAGTGCCAACTCACGATACAGGGGAGCGTACACGACTCGAAGCAGCAGCAGCAGTGGCGGCGGCGGCAGCAGGGAGAGCAGTTGAACTCCGCTCGCAGGTGGATGGAGATGATAATAACGCCAGTGCCAACTTACGATACAGGGGAGCGTACACGACGTAAAGAAGCAGCGGAAGGGACGGCAGTTGCAGACAGCTAGCTAGCAGCAGCAGCAGCGGCAGCAGGAAAGGCACATGACAGCAGCTAGCAGCAGCAAAGCATGGAGTAAAGCATTTCAGGACGCTCTAAGCAGCAATCAAGTGAGAAGTTGAGATGACAGTGGTGACAACAGGATAACAGGTGACGTCAGCAGTAGCAGCAGCAGCAGCAGCAGCACGGGAGGCAGCTGACTGACAGCAGCTAGCAGCAGGGCGACAGCGGGCACAGCGGGCCATGATGTTCTGAGCAGCAGCACCCGCATGAAATTGGACAGCAGTGCCAGTGACCTCGCCGCACACACGAGTCCACATGAATGGAGCAAGCAGCAGCAGCAGCAGCAGCAGCAGCAGCACAAAAGGCAGCTGACTGACAGCAGCTAGCAGCAGGGCGGCAACGAACACAGCGGACCATGTTGCTCTTGGCAGCAGCACCGGCATGAAATCGGACAGCAGTGCCAGTGACCTCGCCGCACACACGAGTCCACATGGTATGGAGCAAGCAGCAGCAGCAGCAGCAGCAGCAGCAGCGCGGAAGGCAGATTACTGACAGCACCTAGCAGCAGGGCGGCAACGAACACAGCGGACCATGTTGATCTCAGCAGCAGCACAGATACGAAGTTGCACAGCAGAGCCACAAAGAACACAGTACAGGCCAACATACATGATATGGAGCAAGCAGCAGCAGCAGCAGCAGCAGCAGCAGCAGCAGCAGCAGCACGGAAAGCAGCTAGCAGGAGTGAGGCAGCTGGCATTTCACACGTGGCAAATAAACGAATAAGTTCTCAGTAACAAATCAGTCAGGCAGGAGTTGACAGCGGTGACAGCAGCACTGACAGTACAGCAGCAGCCGCAGCAGCTGATCTGCATCCATGTATGCTGCTGCTAGTGCACCTCTGGCTGGTTACTGCATCAGCAGCATGTTCACTGGTTACTGCATCAGCAGCACCTGCAGCTGTACTCTATCCCCTGACATGCGTTCGAAGAAATTAGATCTCAGCGATATAGTACCATATCAGTTCTAGTTACCACCACAGATTCCATAGTTGAGGGGTATACCCCGCTCTCTCACAGCCCTTTGATGCTGCTAGTGGGCCCAAGGGGCAGAAAGACATTTCATTCCTCAATCTCTCTCACCGGAATGAACTGCAGCGTTGGGCCGATGGCCATAGAGCTATGTCTGGTGGGTAGGTTATACATATACAGGCAAGAATGAGGGATATCAACTTATTTCTGTGATGTGATGCAGGCTGCCGGGCTCCAAGTGTTCCCCAACAACTGGTATGATTCACCGTATGCCAAAACATTCGCAAAGGTGGGCGGACATACGCGAGCCACTTGTGTCTCACATTAGGAAACAATGGGGAAAGAGCTGAACTGTGCCGGAAAGTCTTTTTACATCAGTTTATGTAGCATTGGTGGCATATGTAAAGGCGTAGACACATTTTGTCTAGGGTTCATAGATTTTAGGCTTAAGGGTTGATGGCTTAGGTAGTAAGCTTCCTGGTGTTCCCTTGCTTCACATGCATTCTGCAGTCAAAACTCTTTAGAACACTCTTTGAAATGGTAAAATTTTCAATTTGAAATTGTGAAATTTACAGTTTCAGCTAAAAGTGCATCACAGTGCCCATGCTTGCCATCTCGTTATACACTAGCCATGAATATTGGGTGTGTTTTGCATAAAGATGGCGTGCAACGTCAAAACCGGTAAAAAAAGCCCCAGTGTAACTGATCTCTGTGTCCTCGTAGTCTCGCAAAGCCCCACTCACAATGGTTCGTGAAATGCATCGTGAGCGTCCAGGCTGAGCCTGATCCCCATACTCGTCCGTTGATTCTCTCTTTCTCTAATGATAATGATGCTATGGTGCATGGTGTCACTCACAACGACTGGGGTTTTGTTGCATGTGTGTTATATTCAGGTCTTAGACATCACGTGGCCACCCGTCCGCCAAGCTGACTACACAGTAGGCTGGATCTGGGTAGCAGCAGTGGCAGCAGCACTGATAGCAGTGAATACGCTGCTGGGATCTTAACTATTGGCAGCAGCAGCAGCAGCAGCGGCAGTGGCGAGCGACTGTGGTGCAGTGATCAGTAGAGGCAGCAGCAGCAGCAGCAGCAGCAGCACAAGTGTAGATCTTGCAGCTGCAGCAGTGCTCAGCAAAATTGTCTAGCATTGTAGTAAAACTGTGTGGTGGTATTAACAGCAGCAGTTATTGGCAGCCTCCAGGACCTGCCAACAGCAGCAGCAGCAGCAGCAGCATGCTCAACAAGATATTGAGTGGTTGGAGAAGCAGCCTGCTACAGCAAACATCAGCAGGATACAGGACCACTGCTGCTGCTGCTGCTGCTGCTGCCTATCACAGCAGCACTGCTGCCAGCAGCAGCAGCAGCAGCACCTTGAAGCCGGGTGCTGCGTTTCTTGCCGGTTTGATAGACTACGAGAAGATTGGAGTACCAAAAGCGGCTGGTGTAGCTGGCAGCAGCAGCAGCAGCGATGCTTCAGCAGGCGCTGGCAGCAGCAGCAGCAGTGGTTTTGATCTAGCTACAATGCACAAGTTGCTGCATGCAATGGGTGATCCACATAAGCAGTTGAAAGTCGTTCATGTAGCTGGAACCAAAGGCAAAGGGTCAGTTGTTACTTTGTTAAGTAACATCCTGTTACAAAGCGGTTACAAAGTGGGTACATATACCAGCCCACATATGTTTGATATCCGTGAAAGGATACTTGTCGGCCCTGCTGCTGCTGCTGCTGCGGGGCTGGCAGCAGCAGCGCCAGTGAGTGAGCAGGAGTGGGAGGATCTGGCAGCAGCGGCAGCAGCAGCAGTGCAGAAAATGACAGCAGCAGGCCCCAGCAGCAGCAGCAGCAGCAGCAGCATGCCAAGCCACTTTGAGGTTGTCACTGCAATGGCTTTCAAGCATTTTGCAGATCAAGAAGTTAATATAGCAGTTGTTGAAACAGGCCTTGGCGGGGCAACTGATGCCACAAATGTTTGGAACCAAAATAACACAGAAAGTAACATCAGAAGTAACACAGATCAGCAGTTAGAGTTGGCTGTTATAACATCTATAGGCCGAGATCATTTGGATGCTTTAGGCGGTACGCTTGAAAGTATAGCCAAAGCTAAAGCAGGAATCATGAAAGCAGATGTTCCTGTAGTTATCGGGCCTCAGGCTGGCAGTAGCAGCAGCAGCAGCAGCAGCAGTTCACAGCAGCAGCAGCAACTGTCCAATGTTTTGCCAGATCATGCCCAGCAGAAGTCAGATCATGCTGTGATCTGGGGTGTATTACATGATGTTGCTGATCAGTTGCAATGTCCAATCGTTGAAGCGCAGGACTTGGTCCAGGTTAGTTGTGAACACATTTTTAGAGAGAGGGTTGTTATACGTGGATACCTCACCGCCTCAGGCAGTACTCTCCAGTAACCGGATAAAACTGAAGTGACACAGCCAACTGGCGTATTTCTGATGTTTGCTGACAGCAAACAGTGAACAGGAAATAGAACCTCTCGGTTTTTTGTTTTTCGTCCCTTAACACATTAATCATAATGGCATGTACAGTTTGATGTTTTGTGAGTCATTTGTCCAAATTTGGGCAGCAGAGCATTGTTTCCTTCTTGCATTGGTTGGCAACTGCAGCATAACTGTACGCAAGCTTACTGTATGAGTTGTGAATCAAGCCATGCATTGTTTTCCTGGCACACTTGCCAGCAACAGATGTTATACTTGTATCAGCAAATATTGCACAGCAGTTTTG
>NSMO01002255.1:0-12678 GCA_002588565.1 Coelastrella sp. UTEX B 3026
GGTGAGAGGGCATGTGCGGTTGGGTGGGGTTTATGAGGAGGGGATAGGGATTGTTCTTGCTGCTGCTGCTGCTGCTGTTGTGATGTCTGCACTGCGTGGAGATCGCTGCTGTTTGCACAGTCCAAATTCTTGGGTCATCATGAATTGAGCGTAACTGATTCTGTTCTGCCACGTGGTGTTCAACACATAGTAAAGCGCTGTATGGCCTCAAACAAGTATGTCAGCAAGCTCAGAGCAGCGTGCACGAGCCTGTTTTCTTCTAGCAAATGTCGAGAATGTGTCCATATCCTGTACCATGGTCTGAAAAACATTGCCGTGCTAATCATGTGCTGGTATGCAGGTGATCGGGGGCAGAATGTATCAGGCGGTCAGAAGCAGCGTATTGCCATCGCTCGGGCGCTATACGCCGACGCGGACATCGTCCTACTCGACGACCCGCTGTCGGCGCTCGACGCAAAAGTTGGCCGCGCAGTCGCGGAGCAAGCTTTGCGCAAGGTAGGTGAAGCGACAGCTCACACCGCCCAGCAAGCGGGCTTGCTGTTTGCACGATAACTCTGCGTCAACGTGCGAGTACTGCATGGCACCATGACGCAGGTCATCTTATGCTCTATTCGCATTGGCGCTTATATGCAGCAAGCGATCCTCGCGTGTCCAATTTGTTTCAACGGGAGACTCTGACGCCGTGATCGCTGTGTCCATAGGCAGTTGAGAATGCACTATGCAAAGGGCATGTTTGCTGCTTTTAAAAGGGCTCTTTTGTCCCTGTAGGAATTGCATGGAAAGACGGTCATTCTGGCGACCAACCAGTTGCAGTTTGTTTCAATGGCTGATCTAGTGGTGGTGATGCGCAACGGTGCATCAGTTGAAGTTGGAACTTACGCTGATCTTCTGGCGGCTGGTGGCGTATTCACTGCGCTGATGAAAGAGGCTCAGGTGATCGCAGCTCTTCACCATTATTTAGGATTGCATGAGCTCTGAGGTCTAGTTGAGTTCTTTCTTCCGACACCAACCAGCTGCAACTCGTGCCGATGGCTGACCTAGTGGCGGTGTGCAATGGTACAACAGTGGATGTTGGGGGCTTGCACAGATCTTCTGGCGGCGTGTTTACGGCGCGGATGCAAGAGGCCCAGGTGACTGCAGCTGTTTCCTATTGAGAATGCATCTGGAATCTCATCTGCATGTTCTGGCTAGTTGACTTGTTTTGCTACTGCCTAGCTGCAGCTGTCTTGGTGGTGGTCATGTGCAATGATGGAACTGGAATTTTACTTTAAAGTTGGGAACTCATGCAGATTTACTTGCAGCTGGCGGCTTTTCACCGCACTAAAGAAAGAGGCCAGGTGATTAATTGCAGCTCTTCACCATTTTGAGAGATTGCGTGAGCATTGAAGTTTGGTTTCATCAAGTTTGCTTGTTTTGCCATCAACCAGCTGCAGTTTATGGCTGACCTAGTGGTGGTGATGCGCAATGGATGAACATTAGAAGCTGTCAGCAAACATCAGATTTACGCCAGTTGGCTGTGTCACTTCAGTTTTATCCGGTTAGTGGAGAGTACTGCCTGAGGCGGTGAGGTATCCACGTGTAACAACCCTCTCTCAAAAAAAATTAGAAGTGGGGACTAATGCTGACTAGTGCTCGCTGCTGCCGGCCTTTCCACCGTACTGATGAAAGAGCCACACAGCTGTAGCTTAGCAGCTCTGTGCAAAGGGTTGCATCATTGGATTCTTAGTGGGCGTGGAAAGTACCAGTTTTTTTTAGATGGTGAGGTATCCAATGTAACTCCTCTCTCTCTCTCTCTCACTCAATGTGTTGATGTCTCCTGTCATACAGGCTGAAGATGATCCCAGCAGCGATACCAGCAGTACAGATGAACCAGCAGCAGCAGCAGTAGCAGCAGAAGCTACTGCTGCTAAACCCCCTGCTGCTGCTGCTGCTGGACCCCAAGCAGCAGCAAAGCCAGGCAGCAGCAGCAGCAGCAGCGGCCAGAAAGGCAGACTAACAACAGAAGAGCAGTCTGCAACTGGTGGTGTATCCTGGGCGGTTGTTAGTGCTTACTTCAGAGCACTTGGCGGGGCACCGGCTGTGTTGGTCTTGATGATTGGATTTTTTGCCACGGAGCTGTTGAGAGTTGGCGCCACTGTCTGGCTCTCAGTGTGGACAGGTAACAAGCAGCTGTTATTCGTTGCTCAAGTTGTGCTTACTGTGACACATCTTTTTGGAAGGCTTGAATGGCCGGCAGCAGCGGTGGCGGCAGCAGCACCAGCAACTGATTGTGTATCTTGGATGGTTGTTGGTGCTTGATTCTTTAGTACTTGGCGGGGCACCAGCTGTGTCAGTGTTAATCATTGGCTTTTTTGCCACAGAGCTGTTGAGAGTTGGCGCCACTGTCTGGCTGTCTGTGTGGACCGGTAAGTCTATTTTTGTGTTTGAGAAATGCTGAGTCGAATTGCCTGCTAACAAGGTCTTTTGAGTGTTAGGCAACCTTCCACTAAGCAGCAGCAGCAGCAGGATTAGCTTTTGCTTTGTTAGTGCCTACTTTATGTACTTGGTGGGGCACCGGCTATACTGCTATTGCTGATTGGCTTGCCACCCACAGTCTGGCTCCCACTGGGGACAGCTCAGCTGCTTTACGCGCTGTAGGTATCTGCCAATCAATACTGAGATCTGAGTGTCAGTCATGTTTGTACTAAGCAGCAGCAGCAGCAGGAATAGCCGTTTGAGGTTGTTGTTTCTTTGTTAAAGTACTTGGTCGGGGCCGGCTGTACTAATGCTGTAAAGGTTAGCTCATGCAACACAGAGTGCCAAGCAATCTTCTGAACTACTGCTGTTGCTTGGCTTCCTGGCCACAGAGCTGTCGTGAGTCGGCGCCACAGAATGGCTCTTAGTGTGGACGGGTAGAGTTGATTTCACTTGTCCAGCTCTTGCTAATCAATACTACAGTTTGTCAGCCTAGCTCTTGTTCATGGCAGCCACTGTTGGTGTGACAGCAGCAGCAGGATAATCATTATATCTTGTTAGTGCTTACTTCAAAGCACTTGGCGGGGCACTTCAAAGCACTTCGCGGGGCACCGGCTGTGTTACTGCCAATTGCTTTTGTTCAGCAGCAGAATGGTGGAGTAGCTTTCAGTGCTTTCTCAACCTCTGCCACGGGGTCACTGGGCACAGCAGTGGTTGTCGGACCGCTACACAACTCATCTGTTGTGTCTTTGCTGCGGCTGGGCACAGGCAGTGCGTATAATCTGATTGTCTGTTGTATATCCTGCACCTAGCCGGTGTACTCTTCCCAGCGCGGCAGCGTCAATCTGCAGCATTGCGAAGTGCCTGATCATACTACACACATTCTTATGTAAGTTCAATGAAGTATGCATATTCCTCCAACCCTTTGTTTCCTTTTATGTGCTGCCTACCCTTTGTGCATCACACTGACAAAGGCAGTGGTAGTTGGTGCTTATAAGTGCCCTGTCAATCTGTAAGTTTGCAACTTTCCTGCTTTAATCAGCCCTTGAGCACGGTTTGTTTGACGTTTGTTGTGCTGCCATCTGGTGTGTGGGTTCAGGTCACACTGACGAAGGCACTGAACAGCACAGCAGTCAGTTCTACATGGGGATATATGCTGCCATCAGTGGTGGCCAGCTGCTGCTGCTGTATCTGAACTCACTCAATGTGGCGGCATCAGGGATCAGAGCGGGAAGGTGGGTGAAGCATGTTGTGGTCAGCATGTGCGGTCAGAGGGGAAGGAAATATACAAATAGAAGAATTATGCTGAAGAACTGCCTGGCATCATGTGTGTGCTTTGAGGGGGGGTGTCTGCAAATGCTGTACCATGTCCAAGAATCATCTTGCATTGTGTAGCCTGATGTGCCCATGTCTTTCTGGACAGTTCTCTACTGTCACCATTACACCACCAGTTTCATGCCGTGTTTCGCTTAAAAACCTGGTATCAAATCCACAGGAGCAAACAGGGCTTGCGTGATACATGCAACATACCATAGTCGTCATCTTGATGTTCGCTTGGTTGCTGTCAGCTGTCTTGCTGCTGTTGCTGCTGCTGCTGCTGCTGTCCAGCATCATGCACGAGCACCTGCTGTCATTTCCGCTGATAGCTGTTGATAGTTGTCCACACAGAGCATTTCAGAAAATAATCAATGCAACATACTTCCTACATGCACTGCTGCCAACTGTTGCTGCTGCTGCTGCTGCTGTCCAGGATCGTGCACGAGAACCTGCTGTCATCTCTGCTGAGAGCCCGATGTCATGATTCCATACAACACCAAGCGACAGAATCAAACTTCGTTTGCTACTGCTGCCAACTGTCCTTGCGGCTGCTGCTGCTGCTGCTGCTGGCAAACAGCAAACGTCTTGTGTCACCTGTATTGACAGCTCCAATGTCTTTTTCCATAAAACAGCAAGCGGCAATGCCCTCTGCGCCTCAACTTCATTCCATACTGCCGCCAACTGCTGCTGCTGGTACCGTCGATTAAGACTATGCAACAGCCTTGCTTTCATGGGTTTCAGAGCCCGAATATCGTAGGTTTTTCCACGTCGCACCAAGGGCAAGCACGCCTGACCAGCAATCACATTGTGCATTTGAAGTTTTACTTTTGCACACAATGCAATTGACTCTGCTGTGGCTACTGCTGGTGTTGCTGCTTCTGCTGTCTAGGATTATGCACGAGAACCTGCTGTCATCTCTGCTAAGAGCACCAATGTCTTTCTTTCACACGACACCAAGCGGCAGGATCATCAATCGGTTGACCAAGGACACCGCCGACATAGATAGGAATCTGGCGAGCACTCTCTCATTCGCATTCAGGTATGCCGGGGTTCGTGACCTCATGGCCGTATGGCTATGGCTGACTGGTAGAAGTTACTTTCATTGTTATAACGGCGTTACCGGCCCAAAATTCCCGCTACAGTCCTCCTGTCTGGTCAGCAACTGAAATGGCGGTTTGGAATTTTTGGGTTTGTGCGAGTGCCTTGCCACTCAAAAGCCCTGTTAAGTGAGGGGTGGGCGTCACCCGGCCAACTGAAGACACAGCAGATTGACTGAAAGCTGACAAGCACGCTCTCATTCACATTCAGGAAGGGATCACAATTCCGCACTTTCCACTGCTAGCGCCCGGCAACCGTTGTAGCGTGTTCCTTTTGGGCCGTGCTCAGAGACGGATTCATTTACCACACAAAGTGCATGTCCTTTTGTCTATTCAACAACTGCCGGTTGGTGTATGTTGTAGTGTTCTATCTTGTTGGTTCCTGGTCAGTGTGCGCATGTTAGCAGCACCCTTGCTCTGAACTGATCATGCATTACATAATTATAACAACAATCGTGCCTAAATCAAGTCGTGCAACTTTCCCGTCGCAGGACTTGCAAGGCATTCCTGCAGCTGTGTGGCCCAATTCCTTTTGGTTGCAGTAGGAGCTCTAACTTGCCCTGCCAGCCCTGTTGACGGCCAGCCCTGTTGACTCTGATGGAAATGTTCTGAGTATAGTATGGCCAACATGTCAACATCGCTGCTGACATTGTCACTGCTGCTGCTGCTGCTGCTGCTGCTGCTGGTTGCACGCTTCCCTGCAGTTGTTCTGCCCAAGTCATTCGCGATCCAATAGGAGCTCCATCTTGCCCTGCCAGCCCTGTTGATTATGATGCAGCTCCCTGTATCTATCAATGAGAACTGCACCAAAGCATTAATGTGCTAACTTTTTGTACACCTATTCATTACATCCAAGTATAAGGAGTTCAGCATAGCTGTATGGCCATGCAACTCCCTGTGTGTGTTGATCTGACATGGTTCTACTGCTGTTGCTATGTTCTTGCAGGGCATCCTTGCAGTCATGTGGAACAATCATTTTGTGTGCATTAGGAGCTTCATCTTGCCCTGCCAGCCCTGTGGGTTGGTTGATGTGACTTCCTGGGTGTGTTGATCTGACATGATCCTACTGCTGCTGCTGTTTCTAGCAGGGCCTGAGAGTTTTGCAGTTATGTGGGATGACTATTCAATCTGCTGTTGGAGCTCCCTTTGCCCGGCCAGCATTGGCATTTGTGTCGGGACTGTTCTCGGCAGTACATGGTCAAACATGATGGTACTTCTACTGCTGCTGGTGCTGCTGCTGCCATCGCTGCTGCTGCTGCAGGGCTTGCAGTTGTGCATGCGCATTACCATCCTCTCAAACTCCTCCTAGAACTTTCTCAATCTGGCAGCCCTATGAACTCCTGGCAGGTGCTTGTTTAAGTTTTATGAGCCGACATGGCTGTGAGGGTTCCACAGCTGCTGCTGCTGCTGCTGTCTGTAGGGCCTTCCTGCAGTTATGCAGCGCACTCATTCTGATTGCAGTTGGTGCCCCCTTCGCCCTGCACACGTTGGTTGTAAGGATGGGAATGTTTTGGGCAGTACATGGCCAACACGACATATTGCATCTGCCAGCGCTGCTGCTGCCGCCAGTGCTGCTGCTGCCATTGCTGCTACTGCTGCAGGGCCTTCTTACAATCGTGCAGTACCGTTTTCTTGTTTGCTGCTGAGCTCGCCTTGCCAGTCCTGGTGGTTTTATGAATGCATGTCAGTCCACTTGAGCCGATGTGGGTCTGACGGTCCCATTGCTGCTGCTGCTGCTGCTGCTGATTGTAGGGCCTTCCCGCAGCTATGCAGCACACTCATTCTGATTGCAGTTAGTTGCCCCTTTGCCCTGCCAGCCCTGGTGGTTCTATGCATGCGTCTCTGTTCACTGCCAGCCAACATGGTTTTGACAATTCCTCTGCTGCTGCTGCTGCTGCTGCTTGTAGGGCCTTCCTGCAGTTATGCAGCACACTCATTCTGATCGCTGTCGGTGCCCCCTTCGCCCTGCCAGCCCTGGTTGTTATGATGGGAATGTTCTGGGCTTTGTATGGCTACTTCATGGCCAGCATGAGACAAGCAAAAAGGTTGGAAGCAGTGTCAAGGTAATCCACAAAACCTATACGCTTGCTTTGGGTGGCGACCCTGATGCATGAAAGTGCAGCTTATGCCACCACATCTAACTTGTTGCAATGGCCCGGTCACTTTCACATGTTCTCAATGATTCAATTACAAGCGTGTCTGAATGCTGTCAGCATCAGACCTTGTCCTCATGAGCAGCTCAGATAACTGTCTGGTGACTAACCCCATGCATGAAACTGCAGTTGTTGCCAGCGTCACTGACGTGTCGCATGGCTCAGTTCGGTCCTCACTTCTGCACAAAGCATATGATCAATGAACAATACGTTTGGCATTGATTCAGGTCTGTGAATATACAAATGCAACTCTCAGAAAGAAGATGCTTATTGTTTTTTTCTGCTGCTGCTGCTGCTGCTGCTACAGGTCGCCGGTGCTGTCTTCCGTGAACGAGGCCATTGCCGGTTCCGCAACAATCCGTGCCTTCGGCATCGAGTCATGGCTCATCAACCGCCAAAGGACGCTCGTTAATAACAATGCGGCTAACAGCTTGTTGACGCAAAGCTTAAACCGCTGGCTGGGTGTGAGGCTTGAGGGTTTAGGAGCGGTGTGTACGTTGCTGGCGGCGTTGGTTACTGTTGAACAGCAGGGTGGCAGTGCGGCAACAATGGGTCTACTGCTCACGTATGCACTACAGGTGGGTAACCAGTGTATGGTTTGTGCATAATTTTTACTCTCTTTTTGGTGCTGCTTTGCACATTACTAATGATAATCAAATGATGTTTGAATGCATGGCAAATATAGCTGATACATTATCAAGACCACTGGCTTAGTGTGCAGCTTGAGGGTTTAGGAGCGGTGTGTACGTTGCTGGTGGCGTTGGTTACTGTTGAACAGCAGGGCGGCAGTGCAGCAACAATGGGTCTACTGCTCACGTATGCACTACAGGTTGGTGCTTTATGTCTTGCACCGTCTTCTGTGTGGCGCTGTGTACTTTCTGTTGTCAAATGCGTGTCAAATTATGGTGGCTCCAGCTAACCCATAGCTAAAATCGCTAGGGTTTAGGGGTCAGGGCTCTAGGAGCATGTGTGTTGCTGGCTGCGTTGGTTACTGTTGAACAACAGGGTGGCAGGGAGGCAGCGATGGGTCTACTGCTCACATATGCGTTACAGGTTGGTAATCACTGCCAAGTTTTGTCTTCTATCCTCTGTTAAGTGCTGCTGTTGTTGTTGAATTGTGTCAAATACATGGTGACATAGCCGGCACAAGTACTGGCTGGGTGTGGTGCTCCAAGACCAGTTGTAGTCTCAGTACTTATGTTACTCTCTTATAAGTTGAACCTTTTCTTTGTCAAGAACACAGCAGCTGCTAGCAGCATGACGGCTAAGGTGTTGGTCATGTTTGCCTTATTGCGGTGCTGGTTACTGTTGAGCAACAAAGTGATAAGAACAGGACCACAAGGTGGACAAGCCCCCCCCCCCCCCCCCCGGGGACAAGGTCCCCCCCCCCCACACCCCACCCCCCCGGACCCACCTCCTGCAGAAGCAATCTTCCGGCAGGACCTTAAAGTAATAATTCTGTTGTTATGATCGGGTTTTTTGTTGATGTGTGCGCTACAGCAGTAACCACAAAAGCTTGATGTTTCCTGACACCTAAGTAGCACCTAAGACTCAAACTCACTAAAGCCTCAGCCGTATGGTTTTCAAAACCATAGGCTATCAGCAGCTGGCCAAGCAGTATTATGCGGTCTTAGCTACCAAGAAAACCATTTGCATCGTAGTCTTCTTACGTTGTGGACACAACAACTTCATGGCTGAACAAAGTGAAACCAGTGGTGATGTTGCTGACTTACTGCTGTGCTGCTGCTGCTGCTGCTGCGGGTGCAGATAACAGTCGCCACCAATATGACACTCCGCGCCGGCAGCATGGCAGAACAAACATTCAATGCTGTAGAACGTGTGGATGAATACTGTCACTTGCCGTCAGAAGCAGAATATGACAAGGCAGAAAGTGACAGCCAAAATATTAGAAATAACACATCCGGTGGATCTGGCAGCAGTGGCAGCAGCAGCAGCAGAAAAAAAGGGAAGGGTTTTAGAACTGGATCAGGGCTGAGGGAGCCACTGCTGCCGATCAGCTACGACAACAGCACTGCTGCTGCTGCTGGCAGCGGCACTGTGGCAGCAGCAGCAGCATTTGGGAGTCGGGGGGAGATAGACTTCAAGGATGTCAACATGAGGTAAACATAAACTTGCTGTTAATGGGCGAAACGTGTCTCGGTTGCTCAGCACACAAGTGTCTTTGAACTAGCTATATCTGACATAACATGTTTGAATCTTGCAATACTACAGTGTAATTTCCGCACTCTGAGCTTTGAAAGGCCTATTAGAAACGGTGTTTTTCCTCTGGCTGATCGACCTAGTGCCACCGCTGTTGCCGCTGCTGCTGCTGCCGCAGGTACCGTCCTGGTCTCCCTCTGGTGCTGTGTGGCTTGAGCTTCAAGGTTGACGCAGGGTTCAAAGTTGGAATCGTGGGCAGAACAGGTGCGGCAGCAGCTGCTGCCCATGCATATATATAACCTCCCCACAAGCCATAGCTCTATGGCCGGCATCCAGCCCTGCGCCCTATTCGAGAAGCGGGAAACCAGGGTTCAAGGTTTAGGGTGTAGGGTACTACATGCTGTTACCCATGTCAATGTCTTGTCCGGCTGCACAGACAATGGTTTCCCGGATGCATAATTCAGCCACATTATGTGTGCATAAGGCAGTGATGTGTGGCATATATATATATGCCTGTTGACCAATGTGTATTTTTTGGTTTGGCCCAGTCGCCACTTTGGTAGTGGTGCAGTGTTGGAGGACAACAGGAGCATTAGTAGTAAGATTCTGACAGTACATGGCAGTGTGCATTACACACAGATACTAGCTAGACACTCGAGGCATTTGAGCTTGTTATCCCCGGCTGAATAACGTGGAAGTTGCTTTGACTGGACTTGTGCCCTGTCACACATTATGGCTCCCCTATTGTTGAGTTTAAACGAAAATAGAATCAGTAAGATCAGATTGATCAATTCAACAATGAATAAGAGAATAAGAAAAATATATATGTTTGCTTGGTTGCAGGTGCTGGTAAAAGCAGTTTGATTGGCGCATTATTCAGACTCACGGAGATTGAATCTGGCAGCATCACCATAGATGGTGTCAACACAAAGGCACTCGGCTTGCGCAAGCTACGCAGTGCGATGGCGCTCATACCCCAGGTAAGGGACCCTGCTGGTGCTGGTGCTGCCGCTGAGTATCGTTTGTTCATGTCTGGCAATGCCCAACTGCTGATAAAACACATTAATAGAGAGAGAGAGAGAGGTTACAGTGGATACCTCACCATCTAGAATGGTACTCTCCACACCAATGTGCAGTCTTTGGTGAATTTTTCAAGCAGTGCAATGGCGCAGTGCAATGGCTTGAAAAGCCGGGTTGGTTGGCAACTACTTCCCCCAGGTAAGGGTTGCACAGTCACCAGTGACAGACTACACCAGTGATTAGCGGACACTGCTTGCTGCTGGCTGCCGCTGCTGTTGAGTAATGTTGATTGTTGTCTCGCACTGCGTAACCAACACCAGCTGCTGTTGAAGCATTCATATACAATCATCTTTGGTGAATTATACAAGCTAGGCAGTGGAATGGCACGCAGTCCCCAGGTAGGCTAGCAAACTACATTGGCAATTGCAGACTATGCCAGTGATAGGCAGGCGTCGCTTTGCTGAACCTGCTACTGCTGCTGCTGAGTATTGTTTGTTCATGTCTGCAAAGCATTTACGCATGCAATCCTCTTTTGTGAATCATGCAAGCTACACAGTGCAATGGCATTCAGTCCCCAGATAAGGGCTAACACACTCACAACTTGCAGGTAATGCCAGTGATGCAGGTATGCTGCTGCTGCTGCCTCTGCCGCCTCTGGTATTATCATGTGCTTTTCTGCTTCATCATCTTCAGAAGCTGCTGCTGCTGCTGCCGCTGCAGGTTCCTGTTATCTTTGCTGGCAGTATCAGGGAGAACCTTGCCCCCTTTGGTGGCCACAGTGATGCTGCTCTCTGGAGCGCTCTGAGAAGATCACATCTAGCTCCAGGTTGGTGGTACACGATTGCTGCCAATTTATATTAGGCAAACGCCTTTTGAGTGCCTAAAACAAAGCATTGCAACTGCTGAAATGATTTTGAGTCGATGTTGAATGATGCTGAAGCTGTATGTTCATCAGGCAGGACTGCTTGGTTGTGTGTGACCTTGTATAACACATTTTTGGAATGTTGGAGATAATCTTGCACCCTTTGGTGGCCACAATGATGCTGCTCTCTGGAGCGCTCTGAGAAGATCACATCTAGCTCCAGGTTGGTGGCACACAATTGCTGCCAATTCATGATAAGCAAACGCCTTTTGAGTGCCTAAGACAAAGCATTGCAACTGCTGAAATGATTTTGAGTCGATGTTGAAATGATGCTGAAGCTGTATGTTCATCAGGCAGGACTGCTTGCTTGTGTGTAACCTTGTAAAACACATCTTCAAAATATTAGAAAGAATCTAGCACCCTTTGGTGGCCACAATGATGCTGCTCTCTGGAGCGCTCTGAGAAGATCACATCTAGCTCCAGGTTGTCGCAGTCGGTACATAATTTGCTGAAATTTCCAGTAGGCAAAAGTCACAAGCTTCCAACACAGAATGGAGTGAGATGTATGTAGCTGTATGTATGTAGTAGAGGATCACACCTCGCTTCAGGTACTTGCGATTGGCACATAGTCGCTACATATCTTCAGTAGATAAACAGCACAAGCCTCCAAAACAGAATCGAGTGAGCTGTATGTAGCTATATGTATGTAGCTGCATGTATGTTGAGGATCACACCTCGCTCCAGGTAGTTGAGGTGGTACATAGTCGCTACATGTTTTCAGTAGATAAACATCAAGAGCCTCCACAACAGAATCGAGTGATATGTATGTAGCTGTATGTATGTTGTAGAGGATCACATCTCGCTCCAGGTAGTTGCAGTTGGCACATGGTTGCTGTAACTTCTCACTCTCTAAATATATCTGGTGGCAAAATGTCATAAGTCTCTAAAACAAAGCATCGCAATTGCAAAAGCAGAAAAGAATGATGCTGACATTAATGCTGATTTTAATGCTGAATGATGCTAAAGCTGTATATTCATGAGGCAGTATTGAATTGATTGTGTGCAGCCCTTTTGTTACGACACCTCTTTAGAATGGCCCTAAACCCTAATCATTGGCAATTAGTGTGTCTCTCTTGCTTTCAGTTATTGGAAAGTGGGAGTTGGAATACCTGGGTGGTCTGGACTATGTGTTGGGCGAGGGGGGGGGGGGGGGTCACTACTATCAGCAGGACAGAGGCAACCACCGAGACCTGCTGCTGCTGCTGCTGCTGTGTTTTGCAGATCTTGCTGCATTGAAAGCAGCTCAGTCTTGTCGTTGTTGCCATGTGACCAACAGTGCTTATCATATGAAGCAGGATTTGCCCAAAACCCTGAACATTGGCAACTGGTGTGCCTTGTCCTGCTTGTAGTTGTTGAGAAGTGGGAATCTGAGGGTCTGGTGGGATGTCGGTTATGATTTGCAGATCGGCAGCTCGCCACTATCAGCTATATACAAGCAACCGTCAGGACCTGCTGATGCTGCTGTTGGTATTCACACATGCGCATCCTTCTGAGTGAATGCAGCTCAGTACCCCAAACATTGGCCCTAAACACTGTTGTGCCTTTCCTGCTTTCT
>NSMO01002261.1:0-12483 GCA_002588565.1 Coelastrella sp. UTEX B 3026
CACACCGTTCTTTTGACATCACCAAACACCTGATACAATGCAACAACAGCTATCGGGCATTTTGAACGGGGCCGGGAGATACCAAAGGCGGTACCTGCCACAAACAGCAGTAGCCAGAACAGCTGCATGGGTCAGCAGTCGCACACGGCTGACCAGACCCATTGCCACAGCAGCAGCATTCGACGTAGACGGTGTATACACCGCTACTGCTGATGATGTCAAGCCGTACATCGGACCTGTGACAGCAGTTCGCTTGAAAGGTTTGTAGCTCATCCAGCTGTGTGAAACTGCCACACCAAAGAATTTCAGCCATCGTTCGTTCAATCAACCATACGTTACAGACAATACGCATCCAAGCAGCATTGTCGAGGCTGCCACGAGTCATGACACCGCAGGAGCATGGCCGGTTGTGGCAGGCAACATTATTCCTGCCTGGTGCATGCCATTCTCGGACAAAATTCTGTACAACCAAGTAGTCCATACCATGCTTGTTTTTCTATTTCTATAGTACATTGAACAACAAGTTGAGGTTTATTTTCTCGACAACTCGTCACATGGTGTTGCCCTTGTACTGTACAGGTGGCAGGGGGTTAGAAGCCTCTAAAACCCTGCAGACTGGGGAGACCCTGCTGGTCTCTAAACCCCTGGCACTTGTAACACACACAGCAGCAGAGACAGATGAAGCAGCAGCAGCAGCAGCAGATGATGATAATGGTGGCGGAGATCAAGACCAGTATGAGCCCACTGATGAAGATATTGATCAATTGGCAGATCAGTTGATTAGCAGCACGGATCCAAGAACCAAGGTGTGCCACACATGCTTTCAAGTGCCATATTCGTAAAGCGGCAGACTAGCACTGTATACCTATCGTTTTAGCAGTTTCATATATCAGCTTATCCGCAGCAGCAGCAGCAGCGGAGGGCATTGCGGGTGGGAACGGGGATGGAAGTCAGTATGAGCAGACTGTTGAAGGTGTTGACCAGCTGACAGGTCTGTTGATCAGTAGCACGGATCCAAGAACCTAGGTGTGTCATGTTTGCTTCATATTCATGAAGTGCCATCTGCATCAAGTGGCAAGACTAGCGCTGTCTATCAGCGCTTTTAGCAGTTTCATATATCAGCTTATCCGCAGCAGCAGCAGCAGCGGAGGGCATTGCAGGTGGTAATGGGGATGAAAGTCAGTATGCGCCAACCGTTGAAGGTGTTGACCAGCTGACAGGTCAGTTAATTAGCAGCACGAATCCAAGAACCAAGGTGTGTCGTGTTTGCTACACATTCATGAAGCGCCATCTGGACTGACTAATAGCTCAGCCTAGATTTGAAATAACCCGAACAGACACTGAAAGCTGATTTCTGACTGTGAACATGTAGAACGTTGGGTTATTTCAAAACTAGCTGAGCTATTAGTCAGTCCATCTGTATCAAGTGGCAAGACTAGCGCTGTCTATCAGCGCTTTTTGTTCCCAGAATTGATGCACTCTTTGAATACTATAAGCTTATCAGCAGCAGCAGCAGCAGCAGCGGCGGCGGCGGCTGCAGAAACACATGAAGCAGCAGCAGAGGGTAGTGAGGGTAAGAATGCAGATAGAGGTCAGTTTGAGCCAACCGATTGAGATATTGACCAACTGGCAGTTCAGTTAATTCGCAGCAGCAGTGCAAGAACAAACTGGGAGGTGCATTGCTACTGTTATAGAAAAGTGTTCTGCGTGGTTGTCAATGACGCAACATAACAGTTTCTTGTTTCATAGCTACTAGACTGATACACCATGGAGGCAGTGCTTGCGTGTTTGGTTTGTGCACCAAACGCTTGCTGCAGCAGCAGCAGCAGCAGCAGCAGCAGCAGGGTTGTTAAGATGCCGGCGCGCACAAGTCAGCACTGTTGTTTGTTTTGTCAGACCATCCTATAATTTGCGTACTGTATGCTCTGGATGCACCCAGGGCTGGCTACACCTTTGATATAATCTCAGCAAATCTGCACCACCACCACCACCTTTGCTGCTGCTGCCACTGCTGCTGCTGCTGCTGCCACCAGCTTTCAAACTGAGCTTGTATTCTCTGCGTATGTCCTGTGGTCTATTGCACTTCAGGGTTGGTTGCATTACCTAAATGACGGCAGTTTGGACACCAGCAAAACCGCACAACTGCCAGATCTACAAGCCCTGGCACAGAACCCCAGCAGCAGCAGCAGCAGCAGCGGCAGCAGCAGCATTGGCCTGGCAGCAGCAGCAGAGCTGGATGAAGATACCTTACTTGATATAACAGATATCAATACGAGGGTGTTATTTGAAGATGACATGTTACATTTGTTACAACAAGAAAGTAACATGTCAGGTCTTGAGCCCCAAACCCTAGTCGGGATCTGGCCAGAACTAACTCTTATACCCCATTCCTGCGTCCCGAATTCAAACGTAGTAGCAGTAAATGACACAGCAGTCGTAACAGCGTCACGTAACATTCCAAAGGAGGGAGCAATCTATCAGAATATGCTTGGATCTGGGGTTTTGGCGCCTTTGAAGGAGAGGCGCGCGGTTTTGGAAAACATGACGGGGCTCAAATGTGTCTGTCCAAGGTGCCGGCAGGAGGTATGCTGCACTGGATGTAATGTTTGCCTTTATTTATTATGTTATCTACTGTGTGCTGCTTGTTCTTGAATAAATCGCCTTGCTAGTGGTGTAGATCTGTCCTTGCCTGAATGAAAAAGTGAATGAGCTCTGCGCAGCGCTACCACCAGAGCGCTAGTGTACGTTGAGGGAGGGTGATGTGTGTGCCGGGGCGACTCCACAATCCTTGCCTGATGATAATCTGACATGCTGTCCCACGGACTGGGTCTTAGATCCTGAGGTGTCCATATGAATTCTCTCTCTTTAGCAGTATAACCAACACCTTATAACTAGCGTCATCTCACATGTTATTTTTCTGAACGACGCACAGACGATGCAAATGTATGCCGTTGCAGCTACTGCAGACAATTTGCACAAGACAACGCTCTTGCCACCGTTGCTGCTGCTGCTGCAGGAGAAACAAGACAAAAACCTATTACAACTGATTGATGACATTTATGAAGCATGCACGCAACAAATCGGCCCTGAATTAGAAACAGCAGTAGAAGCAGATGATGATCAAACATTGGAAAGTTTATGCGACCAGCTTGGGGCATATTGTGAAGTGATTGATGCTGGATTCAGCAAATTGGCAGTCAAACAGCACACACAAATATGGCTACAGGTGAATCTGGGTAAATTTGGGCTTCAAGCACCATCCTTGATAACCAGTGCTTCGCTTTTGTAAGGTACTGTCGTGTTTGGACTGTTTTGATTGTGGTTTGGCCCTTTTACCGCTGGAATATGAAACAGCAGTAGAAGCGAGCGATGATCAAACATTGAAAAGTTTATGTGATCAGCTCGGGGCATATTGTGCAGTGATTGATGCTGGATTCAGCAAACTGGCAGTCAAACAGCACACACAGATATGGCTGCAGGTAAAGCATAATAGTAGTAAAATCTGAAGCCACGACTTGACAAGCCAGACTCACATTATGGTGAACCAGATACATGGGATCGTTTGGAGCATTGAAGACGTCTGCCTCGATTTACATGCGATTGCAGGCCATAGGCCTCCGTCTTGAGTATTGATGCGCAATCTACTGCTGCCTTCTTTGCCTGTATTTGTTCTGATGTGTCAAAGAGCTGTTTGCTGCTGCTGCTGCTGTTGTTGCAGGCATCCCTGTTCAACTTATATGAGCTCACATTCCAATTGATAGCGAATTATACATCCAGAAAAGGCCTAAAAATACGTGGTCCCAAGCAGAAACTTGACAAGTACATCCGCGACCTAGACCATCACAAGGGCAACGGAATCCTAGATTTATTCATTTGCAGCAGCCGCAACCAGTGGTCAAAACTGATGCTCCACCAACTTCTGTTGTGCGGTGGGATCTACTGCCGCCCACAATCCAATCATGCTGCCAGTGCTTGTACTAATTTGACATTGTTTCTGCTGCTGCTGCTACTGTAGTTTTGCTGCTGTTGTTGTAGGCCTCGTTTCTCGAGTTATATGAGCTCACAGCAGTTGCCTCTGCTGCTGCAAAACTGGTGAACTAAATGCATGAAGTTGCATACATGGAAGTGCTGGCAGATGGCCTCATTGCTGTGATATACGAATGATGCAGGCTCGTTAGCCACTGTCTTGTTTACTGCTGCCTGCAATCTTAGAACCTTGCCAGGATCTGTACTAGCAGTATATAATAGTAGATTGTTGCTGCTGCTGCTGCTGCTACTGCTGCTGCTGCAGGCCTCGCTGTTCAAGTTGTATGAGCTCACCGCAGTTGCCTCTGCTGCTGCAAAACTGGTGAATTAGATGCATGAAGTTGCATACATGGAAGTGCTGGCAGTTGGCCTAGTTCCTGTGATATAAATAATGTGTTGCAGGCTTGTTAGCCACTGTCTTGTTTACTGCTGCCTTCGATCTAAAAACATCGCCAGGATCTGTACTAGCATTATATTATAGTAAGTTTTGCTGCTGCTGCTGCTGCTACTGCTACTGCTGCTGCTGCAGGCCTCGCTGTTCAAGTTGTATGAGCTCACTGCAGTTGCGTCTGCTGCTGCAACTGGCGAACCTGATGCCAGGAACATGGAACTGCTGGCAGCATTGGCCGCAGAAGTTTGCCCAGGCAGTTCAGAGCACATATTCTGGGCACAACAATACAGGTGATTAGACCGATCTTCTTCTTCCAGCTGTTTATCTGTTTGTTATGGGAGTAACCAATTGGCTGGAGTGACCACTGAAGCAGCTTGTGCATGCATCTCAGTTCACCATTGGGTTTACTTCTTAACATCGCCCTACCCTGCTGGTCCAAGAGCAAAGGTTTGCTGGCAGCATTGGCCGCAGAAGTTTGCCCAGGCAGTTCAGAACACATATTCTGGGCACAACAATACAGGTGATTAGACCGATTTTCTTTTTCCAGCTGTTTATATGTTTGTTATGGGAGTTACCAATTGGTGGGAGTGACCACTGAAGCAGCTTGTGCATACATCTCAGTTCACGATTGGGTCTATTTCTTGATATTTGCTTACCCTGCTGGTTCAAGAGCAGAGGGTTCCTGGCAGCATTGGCGGCAGAAGTTTGCCCAGGCAGTTCAGAACACATTTTCTGGGCACAACAATACAGGTGACTTTACCGATTGATTCTTCTTCCAGCTGTTTATACGTTTGTCATGAAAGCAACCTATTGCTGGGAGTGACCACTGAGAGCAGCTTGTGCATGCATCTCAGTTAACGATTGGGTTTATTTTTCGATAGAAGCGAAAACAGAGAGTGAGTGCTTGACAGGGTTTCATTGGGTCTCATCCTTTGTTGGTTTCAATCGGTTTCCTGATGGATGTGGAGAGCACCATTCCGAATCTAGTAGATGAAGGTATCCACTGTAACTTCTCTCTCTCTCTATCCCTCTGAATATCTTGATATCGCCTTACCCTGCTGGTTCAAGAGCAAAGGCGTGCTGGCAGCATGGGCGCCCAAATTTTGCCCAGGCAATTTCAGAACACATATTCTGGGGGTAACAGTACAGGTGACTAGGACATATCACACAGGCTGAGGCCTGTGCGTGCAGTTTTGAAACATGCTTTCTTTTGTTTATTACTGTCAATTTGCTTTAGAAAGACCGAGGGCTATCGGTCAAAACAAATATCCTGGGTGTCACAGTACAGGTAGTTTGACTTCTTTATAGCGTGTTGTTATTTTTTTGAGTAACTAACGGTTTTGAGTGCACCACTGAAGCAGCATACTAGCAGCAACTGCATGCAGTACAGTTGGGCTTTGTTTTTTTCTGAACTGCCTTGCGCGCTGTTTTTGCAAGCAGCATTTGCCGGGGCTTGCTCAGTCCAAAGAACAAGGATCAATTCATCATTTCAATGCACAATGCCAAGGTGACAATCGATGCCGCTTTGTCCTTTTAATATTCAGTTCGGATGTAGAATTGAGGGGCCGTTGATTTATGGCAAAAGGTTATGATTAATATCATATTACTGGTGATGCACACACAATGGACAGCTACAGCTAGCTAGCTATAGCCCTTGGAATGATGCAGGATTGCAATTCGCATTTTACACATACATGCAAAGATCCAAGCCCGACGTTTGTTGCGGCTGCTGCTGCTGCTGCAGGGCAACCCTAGCAGCCGACGAAAAGTCTTTATTCTATGGTGGCATCAACGCAGGCTGAAACAATGGTCATTACCGCTCTTATAATGCTTAATAAACGCCTGCTGCTGCTGCCCGCTGCTGCTGCTGCTGCTGCTGCTGCTGCTGCAGGGCAATCATTGCAGCAGACGAAGAGTCATACTTTGATGGTGGCATTGGGACAGGCCAACACCATGAGGATCAGTGCTTTCATGACGGTTGATATACCGCCACTGCTGCTGCTGCAGGGCTATCATCGCAGCAGACGAAGAGTCATACTTTAACGTGCATTGAGGCGGACTGAAACCCTGGTCATGAATCCTTTCGTAACGGTTGTTAAACGGCTGCTGCTGCTGCCGCCGATGCTGCTGCAGGGCTATCATTGCAGCAGACGAAGAGTCATACTTTGATGGTGCATTGAGGCAGGCTGAAATAATGGTGATGACTGCTTTCAAGATGCGATATGGGAACATTAGTAGGGGGCTGTATCAGCGGATACAACAGCAGCAGCAGCAGTTGGAGGCGGCAGCAGCAGAGGCAGAAGAGTGAGGCGAGCAGCAGCAGTCTGTGGTGTGCAGTGCAGCAGCAGCGGCAGTCTCTGGTGCAGCAGCAGCTGCTGCAGCAGCAGAGCCTGGGGTGCAGCAGCGGTCTGTGGTGTCATGAGCTGGACATATGTTGGTATGTACGAGTAAGTGAGCCATGCAACCAGCGCATCTGACCGGGTCACATGCACTGGCAAAAGCTGTATTGTCATGCAGCTAAGCAAGTGGGGGTGCCGTCTGGTGCTGAATGGCTATACAGTACCCCAACTTGGCTGGCCATGGTGTGATTGATTGCCTGTGAAACATCTGCCTGTGAAACATCGCGCACGGGGCTGATGGCCGTATGGTTATGGCTGACTGGTAACAATTACTAGTATGAGTTGGCTGATTGCTGTTGCAACCCAATTGGGTGTTACAAGTACAGCTCCGGCAGCGGCGGCAGCGACTGAGAGAGACACAGAACAGACACAAAGCACATGGTTGGCCCAGCCCCAGACCATGCGCAGGCTTCCTGATTGACATGCAATAGCTGTTACTGACATTTTGAAGGGCATTTCACAGGCCCAAAGCATGAGCTGCCTACTCCGCATCTGTACAGTATATACAGTCCAACTTTCTACTTTCTGTTTTAGTCCTTGTATATATATAAGCTACCCACCAGCCATAGCACTATGGCCATCGGCCCCGCGCCCCATTCCAGAGGCGGAAACAACAGCACCCAAAGCAGTGATTCTATCACTGCCATACTTGCATCGAAGGCGCAAACCCCAAGCATCCATCAAATACCGAGTGATGTAAGGGAGCACACATCTCAACTGCTGAGCTGAACCCCAATTATCATCCGAGACAAACCGATAAACACGCCTTTGACTATCGACTAGTCCTTGTATATTCCCCAGGTCACTGGACAGATCAATGCATGCCACGATTGATGCATGGGAATCTGAGGAGTGTAGTCGACTGGCACGGCTTGTAAGCGAGCGCAACTACCCAGCAAGAGCATGTTCAGTTAAGTCAAACACTGCTTCTGGCAGGCTGCGTTGGGAAGTTCCCATCTAACAGTACTGAGGGATGAGGGATTGTACCACTGGTCCTGGTTCAACAGTGACCTGAAGTGACGGAGTAGATAAGGCGCGAAGCCGTTGGCTGTAGGACTACTAGCCGGGTGCCCAGCTGCTGCATGATTATTACTATTAGGCTGCTGTATTTCAGCTGCCAATGCTGGCTGGCACAGCAGTACGTGCCACAGCATCGCCCTTGTGGACCAACAAAAACGCTCTCACACAACCGAGTTTCTACAGTTCACCGCGGGGCAGAACTAATCAGATCTTTTCTACTCTGTACATCAACTTTGTCATGAGCAGCCCAAGACTCCTTTGGGTGGCGACCCCCATGCATGACACCGCAGCTCTTGCCAGCGCATCTAACCTGTTGCATGGCTCAATAACTTTCACATCAAGGCTCGGTTGCCTACTGTTGGCAACCAATGGGATATGCTACTCATGACAGTACGGAACATATAACACCACACTGTACGACAGTGGCACCATCATGATGTGAATATTTCAAGAAGCTCGGTTGCCTACTATTGGCAAGTTTTTACTTCTGTTATGGCAACCGATGGGTTATGCTACTCAGTTCGGAACCTACAACACAACACTGTCCGACAGTGGCACTATCAATTTCATTCATTTCAGAATTCTGACAATCCTGGACCTATATCAACCCAAAGCTGTTGAAGTCACTGGCAGTCCCTGATTACGATATACTATATGATTTCTACGTTAGCAAGGCCATTGCTGCTAGACACAGTGCTATCACACATGAACCAGACTCCATCAACACTGCATTGCTTGTTGCCGGCTTAGAGCTACTTATACTTCCTGAACTAGTCAGCCTTACTGCCATCTGATTAGCCGACTGATTAGCAGTCAACAGATCATCCCCAATTGTGGTGGTAGCAGGACTCGAAGTGGGTACCTCTGTGGTGTTTGGTTTGTTGACTGCTGGGCTTGAAACCGGTACAGAGCTTGAGACCGTGGTGACGTTTGGGCTGGGGCTGAGTGAGCTTCTGTTAGTTGCAGGGCTTGCAACCGCTGGTAATGGGCCTGCTGTAGCGGTTTTGATGTCGCTGTTTGGCCAGCATGCAAAAATTCGAGCCTGCAACAGAGACATTTACGGACAAACTTGTTAGTGCCATGAGTTGGATACTACAGTACCATCTAATTAACTGATGCATGTTGCGTTGCCAGCTCAAAGCACCGATGGTATATTGGAAGTGGCCACACATTGAGAATCTACAAGAGTGACTTTGTGCTCAAGCTTTACCAGGTTGCACCGACGAGCTTCCGCAAGACCTGGTTTGAGCAATGCAGGTGTATTATACACCGCCACAGTGGCGGCCCTTGCAGCGTATACCTGCAGCATTACTGGTGCTACTGGTATGGCTCAGCCAGTCCGGCCAACTGGCTTCCGAAGCGGCCTATGAAAGCACAGATTTGCAAAATCACTGCAACTGGAGTTGTCAACCGGAATTGTACTGCGTGCTGACTTACAAGGTAAGGATTTGAACCATGCAACTCGAACTCATGAGTTACTACGTAGGGGAGTTACTCTGTGATCACCCCATATCCAAGGTAGTATGGATAGTAGCCTAAGTAACTGCCTTCAGGGCACTCAATGTGGTAACCGATTATGCTGAAGTCGCTGTAAGAGATGGCGTAATGGCTTGGGGCATAGAGAGTGCCGTCACAGCCCCACTTGCTAAACCCTGCGGTGCCATTGAGGGCTGGGGAACCATCAGCAGCTGTGTAAGTAACCTGCAAGCACAAACCATGCACAATGCGTCAGATATCATGTGCATCGCAATAGTCTAGGCTGATTAACTGCTGCTTGGCTTCACTGCCCATGTTGCATGTACATTGCCAACCTGCTAATAGTAGTGATGCACACGTATGCCAGATTTGTGACACACAATGAGCGAAGCTGAAATCGTTGCTCACCGTTTCGACGCAGTATGGTGCTGTAGGATCCGTGCAGTTGCTGAACTCCACAGGGCAGTTCAACGGCTTGACTGGCGGTAGTGTCGTTGGGATTGCTCGCGACTCTGCTGCCAAACTGCTGGCACCAGCGCTGGTGGCAAAACAGAGGGCGGCCAGGGCCACCAGGCAGGCGCTTGCAAGGTGACGAGCCATCTTGGAGTGTCTCGAGAAGAATCAGCCGTGCCTGCATGCAGACAGCGAAGCACATCAGCTACAGATGAACATTTGATGGCGGGCAGATTTATCGATGCTGGTATGGGGCGATTATTCTCAGCTCCACCCGTTGTAGCAATTTGTATATGTGCTATGAAATATATTGCGGCTTGCTGCATCGCGAACAGAGGCTGCCAAGTGGTAAAGGAATCAAGCGGGCCTGCATGCATGTTGGGACTTGATAGCGAGCGAAGCACCGGACTCATACATCAGACATCAGACATGCTTAAGCTGCTGCGATGCACCTGTCAGGTAGATGCTCACTGGTTGTCCCAGATGCAAGTCCCCGAAAGATCTGCGCTTGTTGATGAATTCACTTCAAAACATAGTAGATAGAATGTGCATAGATTTCTTTGGATATATCGGTGTGCTATATAGGACGCTCTGATGGGGTTTATAAAGTCTTACCACCTCGTCGTGGCAGAGCCTGAAGAAGGCCCCGACAGATCCCAGCACGCTTTAACAATAGCAAGTGATGGCTATCAGCAGCGCCTTTGCAGAGTCCTGTCAAATAGATTGAGCCTCTGGACTGAAATGGCGCTCGACATGCCCTACAGGCGCTTTGAGGTGGTGTCTGCTGCTCAGAGCGAGTGCTGATTGCAAGACGGGTATCAACACTAGGCTACTGTAGGACTGCCGTGCGTCGATAGACGAAGCTCACTGTGCAGTTACATAGCCTACCGGCAAGGTCAATCTGACAATCGGCGCCGGCAGCCGGCAGCCTAGCGGCTGCGATGTGTCCAATTGTTGCAGCTAGCCTGAAAAACGGCATGCTTTGAGATATGTTGGACAGAGCCAATGCTTCAATCTTCGATACAATCACTTCGAGCACCGGTGTACCCGCTGTTTGGGCACGTCACCGAGTCGGGTGAGAAGGTCGGTGCACATAATTATAATGGGAAGCTTATCCTTTAACACGGCATGATCCTGATGCATCGTTCACAGACCACATGCAGATACGAAGCCACTCGTGCCATGCAGCTTTCTTTAGTGGGGAATGTGCCCAGAGTGACGACGAGAAGCACTGCTGTGAAGTTTAGCTGATGCAACAGCACTGAGGGCTAGCTAGCACTCACCAGCACTGTGAAGAAGGTGAAGGGCAGGTGGTGTCGGACTACTAGCGTTCACAGGCCCACATACTTGGTTGAACTTCTGATCAAACGAGGATATATCGGCATATAGATTCCCATATAGCTGGCACATACGCAAAGCCATTGCCCCCAGTGACTGGGGTACAGTTCATTCGTTCACAACCAATGACAGTGTCCCTAGCACCGATGGGTTCACAACGCTGCTATCTACATATTTTACCTTTTGCTTGAGGCCACTGATGGGTACCTTCAGCGCTTGCAGAGACTCGGATGGGCACCATCGACTGCAGCAGCAGACTATCTGCCGCTTGCCTTTGAAAGGGTACAAGTGGCCCAACTTTAGCTCATGCAACATAATGTGAAGTTTAGCTCATGCAACATAGAGTGCCAAGCAATATTCTGTATACTGAATGCAAGGGGCCGCCACCCAGTAATTGCTTCTGCTCCTGCTTCTAGAGTAGCTCATGCCAATGTGCCAAGCAGATTGCTTCATGTAACATATAGTATGTTTTCCAGAATCCACCCTCCGCACAGAACATGATAACTAATCGCCACCACACACAATTTCTCTTCACCCCGGACAAAAACAGTAAACTGACACAACTCCACGCGCTGTTGAACAACACTTGACAATCATGCGATGGCAAGCACGCACAATCTCTTACTCCCATCCCAGCACAGCCCCAAATCATTATTCATACCACTGCAGCTTTTGCCAGTGCATATGACTTGTTGCATGGCTCGGTCGCTGCATAGCTGCATGCAGCACTCGACACCCAGCTCAGTACCTTAAACCCTGGCCCAGTCCCTACCCAGTTCTGCTAAACCCTGTGCAACTTCACTCCAGATCTCATTGGCCAAAAACCTGTAACTATATTGTACACAATGGCCGCTGCGGCCTTCAAAATCTATTGACTCGTACAGCATGCAGACTCGATGGAACCTTGCAACATGCATTGCAGGATTGCGTATCCATTTCTGTTTGCACATGCACAAGGTACAAAACTTCGCATGCATAGCCGAGAGGAATTGCCAAATTCACTACCACTGTATAGGAAAGCCACTGCAATGCACACCGAGTGATAACTGTTATGAGAACACATAAAGATAAGTAGCAACATGACGAGCACTTCCGGCTCCCCCATACCCAGAGTACGTGCTACTACCGTGAACCGCTTCAAGCGAAGCCTTCTGTAAGAGTGACGGAACCAAAAGGAACCATGTCGATACATCCTGAGCTGTGTTTGATGCATTGCTGATGTGTCACATTTATGTGGATTTTAGTACTACTCCAGGCCACACATTGCAACCTGGCCACCCCTCACATCTCTCCAACTGCTGCAGTTCACAGAAGTAGCATACACACACTTCTCACATGCCCATCATTACACTGCCGTGAAACCAGTAACTGCTAGACCCA
>NSMO01002262.1:0-21655 GCA_002588565.1 Coelastrella sp. UTEX B 3026
CCGTCCCACAAAACCCGCCAACGCCTTACCCTTTCCCGACCACCCACCCCCCCCCCCCCCCCCCCCCCCCCCCGATCCCCCCCCCCCCCCCCCCCCCCCCCCCCGCCCCCCACAAGTCATCCCCCCCCCCCCCACCCCTTGCCCCCAGAAACACACAACCCACTACTGACCTGTCACCACTGGCAGTTTGACTCGATTGCTTTGAACAGCACTCGTGAGTTGACCCAGGTAAGTCTCCAGAGAGCTTGTGATGATTTTTGCTCCCGGCCATTGCTGCCTCAGAATGCGGAACATTGTCAGCAGCTCACCCAGACTGTCTGGGGGACCTGGCAATATTGCCAGCAGCAGCAGCAGTTGAGTTGGTTTCATGGTGCCCTTGGTGTATGACCATTGTCAACAGATAGCACAATGTCAGATCGATAAATTCAATGACACTTGTATATTACTGTATATTACTTGTATATTACTATGAAGACCGGTCTTCATAGTTCTCGTGACAACCTGAGCTCCAGATCACACAGCAGCAGCAGCAGCCAACACAACATAGTTAGTTTCATGGTGTTTCTTACTAATAGTGTTTGGTCATCTTCAGCAGCTAGCACTTTGTACGCACATATAGCTTCACAATAGTCGCAACATTACTAGCTTCACATCATTGTTTAAGCTGCAACATGGTCAGCATTGTCGTATCAAAAAGTGTATTACTCAATCATTGAATCCCCACATTGCAGCACTTTGCGAGGGGAATTTACAGCACAAGCAGTCACCTTCATCAACCTAGACCTGGATGCTGTAAAACTTACATTTCACCACAATTTACATATCAGCCCTGGGTGGAACAAACCATAACACCAGTTCATACCTGAATTGTCATTCCTCCAGGCCACACACAGCACATGCTTCAAGCCAGGTGCCCTGATGCAATCCTTCCTGCTGTCAATCTGAAGGCCATACGTTGTGCCGGAGTAGCTGCCTGCAGCAGCATTTTGCCAAAATAACATGTTATTTTGTTGTTTCTTTTGTCATTTGACGATACATGTAACATGCAATGATATCAGGTGTCATCCTGTGCCGACTGCTAACAAGGGCGACCTGCAGCAGAAGCAGCGGCATGCAAGAACCAGGCCTTTTGTAACTCCTAAATCAACACACTGAAACCCCTAAACGGTGCGCATCTGTACTGAGGTTTGCTGCTGTACTGCTTGACAAAGGAACACACCTGGTGCGACATAGATCTTGATTCCCACTTGGTTTTCAGTCTGCCCAAAGAATCATTCTTTGGGCAGACTGAAAACCAAGTGGGAATCAAGACCTACATCCATCATCTGAGGCACATGATGTGATGTAGCAAGCACACCTCCTCACAAAGCCCATGCTTTGAACTCAAACCAACAACCAGGCGGCAGCGCTTTCCATAGATCTGGTAATATTTCATATGTACCTATGTACGTGTTAGATCATATGTACCTAATAGATCATACGTACCTAATAGATTCAACTGACGGTAGGGAATGTGGAGCCGCCCCGACACACACACTACCCTTCCTTGATATATGCTAGCGCTTTCTCAAAAGCGCTATGCGGAGCTCACTCATTTAATCATACAGCATGACAAAGCAACACACCCGGTGCGACATATATCTTGATTCCCACTTGGTTTCGGTCTGCCCAAAGAATCACGTCCATCATCTGAGGCACATGGTTTGATGTAGCAAGGACACGTCCTCACAAAGCCCATGCTTCAAACAAACCAACAAGCAGGTGGCAGCGCCTTCTATAGATCTAGTTATATTTCATATGTACCTAATAGATGATGTGAACCTACTAGATTCGACAAGAAAAAATAACTAAATAACTAGATAACTCCAATGAAATACAATGAAAGAGCCGCAATGTTAAACGCCGTGGTCCCGCACACCTGGATGCCACATGGCAATGATCTCAGAGCCGCTCTCCCTGTCTCTCCACAGGAAAGGTGTCATGTGTGGTACACCAGGCGGTGCTGAGAATCCGTTGACTCCAACCGTCAGGCCTTTGATGCCTCGGCTCTTGAAGACTGGCAGCGCAGCGCGTGTGAGACCAGGGACATCACGCTGCAGCACACACATCACACACACATGCCTGGGGTTTGCACCATCAATGCAAGTATGGCAGTACTAGGATCGCTGCTGTGGGTGTCGTTGTTTTTGCCTCTGGCATGGGGCGTGGGGCCGGTGGCCTTAGAGCTATGGCTGGTGGATAGCATATACATACACAGCACACACACACAGCTCAATCATTGGTGGCCACTATATGCCTAGACTTACTGGAAATGCGTGTAATGATGATGATGATGATTTGCCTAGACGGCTGTCATCCAAGGCAGACACACAGCACACACACCTTCGAATTGGCGCCGGTGGCCCTAGAGCTATAGCTGGTGGGTATCTTATGTTTACATATACACCTTTGAGATGGGGCGGGGGGCCCATGGCCACAGAGCTGTGGCTGGTGGGAGCAGATATATACACCCTAAATCCTGAAGGGAGCAGAACTGGCTCTAAGCCCACCAGAATGATCATCCGTTTGTGTGGCACACCAATTGAGTGATCCAGATCATGTGTCAGGTTCAAAGCGGCATCTGCCAGCTAAACTGGACGATGTGGCCATCCCAGCCGTACGGGTCAACAGCAACAACCTCAACCTTCACAGCCAGCAAAGAGCAATCAGCAACCAGCAAAAAGCAACCCACAACCAGCAAAACCTGGAACCCTAAACCCTGAAGGGAGCAGAAGCGTCCCTAAGCTCACCAGATCAATCATCTGTTCAGATGGTACACCATATGAGTCATCCAGATCATGTGTCTGCTGCGCAGCAGCATTTGCCAGCTAAAGTGGACTGTGTGGGTGTGCCGGTATGTGGGAGGCAACCCTTGGGGAATCAACACACTGGGACTTGACCATGACAGTGGCCAGTCCAGTCATGTGGATCAACGACAACCACAACAACCCTTTCAGCCAGCAAAAAGCAATCAACAGCCAGCAGACAGTGATACCGTCAGCAAACAGCAAGCAGCAACAGGCAGGGGCAAACAGGGGCAGAACTGGCCCTGAGCTCACCAGGCTGATCATCTGCTTGTGTGGTACACCAAATGAGTCATCCAGATCATGTGTCAGGTCCAAGGCAGCTCCCAACAGCCAGCTGTCAAACACCTAGCAGTGGGGGGCGAGCAGGTGGAACAGAGAGCTTTTGAAATTGTCACACAATGGGTCACATGTACCAAAAAGTAATACAACATATGAATAGGTTTGCTCCATGTTGCAGAAGCAGGACATTGCAACAACATGGTAGGTGGTTGTCTTGTGCGACTGTACGCACGGGTGCTGTGACCGCTGTCTCTAATACTGCTGTCTCTAATACTGCTGTCTCTAATACTGCTGCTGCTGCTGCTGCCATCGCAGTCCCTGGGACGCTAAACATCCACCAGTGCAAACTATATGACCGCTACAGCCAGAGTCCTTACTACAGACAGAGGAATTGGCTTGTGAGATCTGACCTGGAAGCCAACAAAGACTTCGTAGCTCATGCAACATAGACTGCCAAGCAAACTGCTGCATGCTACATGCAAGGGGCCACCACCCAACACATGGATTTACTGCAGATAATAGAGTGCTCAATTTTGTGCTGTTGCTGTACTGCTGCTATTGCTGGCTCAGCTGCAACTGTCTACATGTTGACGATGATCACAGCACATGCTGTACCCGCCAGCGTATGTGTTCCGTACCTCACACTGCTGCTATTGCTGGCACAGCTGCAACTGTCTACACCTTGATGTTAATCACAGCACATGCTGCACAACACAGCGTATGTATGCCGTACCTCATACCAATGGCATAACCAAAGTTGTCTGCATGGTTGAATTGTTTCAGACACAGCACACGCTGTAACACACACACACATGTGTTTGTACTCCGTACCTCATATTGTGGGTTGAAGGGAGCAGCATGCCATGTGATGATGCCATCTTTAATTGCAGCACGGACAGCTGACACCTGCAGGGACAGACACCAACAAATACCACCACCAATCAGGTTACCACCCAACATTTAACAGTATGAAAGGCCCGGCATACAAGCGAGTTATCACGAGCACTCACAAGAAGCCTGGCTGTGGCTGCAACGACGTGTCTCTGTGTTGTCAGGGCATCTACATCCCAGACTAGGCCGGGATACACAGGTGGGGTATGTACACCCCAACTGGCGGGCATCATCACCGATGATACAACACTCCAAAGATGCAAGCAAGCACGTTGAAGCAGTTCAAGTGAGAACATGTGCTGTCTCACCTCTGTATTGTTGGGACATCTGAACCCCATAGTTGGTGGGCAGTCGAAGAACAGCGACAGCAACCATGAATGTGTTGTGTATCTGAACACATCTCCATGAGGATTATCCGGCGATACTGCAAGATCCTGGGCTAGCTTGATCTGCAAAGGCATGATCATGATGAAAATGAAGTTGAAGCTTTCAATGTGTTGGGTGTGATCCAGTGAGCATAACCAGCGGAGCCAGCTGAATGCACGCTGGCAGTAGAACAGCATATTAGCATGTGTTCAAGGAAACTGCTTCGCTGCGCTGCTTAACAGAGACAGGAGTTGTATGCATGATGTTGTATGTGGACATCTCGTTGTTGGGTATATGCGGTTGTATGAACTCTGCAGGAAGTAGCTGATGACTGTCCGCTGCAGCTAAAGCTTTGGCTGCAGCAGTGGCTGTTGTGGAGACGTACCGCCTGTGGGTAGTGCTGGTGGAAGTACAGGTTGATGACGTTCGAGTCCAAGTCCGTGAACCCAACGTCCTGTGCAGCAGCAGACAGGAATGAATCAAACCATGGTGAAATCGGACAGTACCTTGGAAAGCTGCAGGCATAGTTGTGGATAGCTTGGGGCCGCGCATCCGCAAATCAGGCAGCGCGAATGTGTTGTTAGCCGTTTGGCTTCCGTCTGCGTGTCTCATAGGAGTGTGCGAGGTTGGCTCGAACGGCATCGCACGTCAGCAGGTGGTTTACTTTGAGGTGAGGCTACGCAAGACTGGGCTGTCTCGTTCTGCCTGATCGCAATCCTAACACAATCAAAAAGTGGTTGTGAGTCTGGTGATGGACTATAGTCACTCTATCATGCGCCTCTGCATGAAGCAGGTCCCGATCCTCATGAACGGGACCTGTTCTCGGCTCACCAGGTGATTGCTGAACACCGCGTGAACTGTATGGTCTGCATACTTGTGTTTGTTTGCCGTAGCAGCTGCCAGTATCCAGCCCAAGACCAGCACGCCGAGAAGTGTGTGTTCGGGGACCATGCTGCTGTTCAAACTTGGGACAACAGCTGCATACCGTAACAAGTCATTGGCTAGCCAGCAGACCACCAAACAAGACATTGGCAACACAGCTTAGCTTGTTCTCGTCTGAAAGACGACTACAGTTACTCTCACTGTCAGTGACACGTTGTCATTCATTCAACACTGACACTTTTGTGACAGCCTATGGGTAAGACAGCTGTTGCGCAGGGGTGGTGAAGCTTAGCACTAGGAGAGAGTACTAGGAGAGAGTACTTCACAGCCCCTGCTGTTGCGCCACCAAGAGCACATGCGATGGGGTGGTGCAACAGTTGCATGATGGCCACTATTAGACCCCGTTGCCGCGCGGCTCACAGCAGCTGTGTGTGAAGTACAAGCTTACGAGCCACATGCAGTGCTGTTGATCAGTCTGCCATGCTCACAGCAGTCCCGACAGACAAGTGCCAGTGGTGGCAAAGGCTTTGCAGCAGGATAGTGCCTCTGCAGCTGCCGTGATCATCATCCAGTTGCAAGCCTCAAGTATTCGCCATCGAGCTGCCAGTGTAACCCAGCCCAGTTCTGCTCCACCAGCATGTAGACCAAGCATGCTGACCACGTCTGAGACAGCCCAGGGTGGCACCTTACAGAGCAAACCTGCATCGTACAGAGTCTGTACCGGCATTAAACAATGTCACCTGTCAGCGTCATCTTCAAATGTCACACTCTCACTCTGTCATAGTGACAGCTGTGTGATATCTGCGACCAAAGTCTTTCGCAGCCATCAGCTTGCCGATGTACCTTTACCTCGTTTGCATGATTGGTCTTGATTCTGCTTTGAGTTATTTGACACCTGTCTGCTGCGATGGTCCTGCATACTCGCAAACGTTGGTCAGTGCTTCTGAGCTCGCAGCCTCAACTGGCGTCTGCCAGCTGCCACAACAGAGCGTTACCAATTCAAAATCCTGAATAAGCACATCGCTGAACGCGGCATGTCTGCGAGCTCTGCGTCATAATGCAACAGTAGCCATCTGCTTGCCTCGTCGTCGAACCCAACGCTAGACGTTACCTAAAATGGTCGCAGCCGGCATAGTCCGCATCTGGCAATGTCTAAGCATACTCAAGAACCGCGTGCAGGCCAGAACAGCAGCTAACTTCAAACTTCGGATAGCTCTACTGCTCGCGTTCTCCGTCGCAAATGTCGTTTTGGGTGGATTGGTTTACGAGTTGCTTACGCCCGAGGAGGAATGGGGAAGTTCTTTATTTACTGTCTACGCGGTGAGTCTGGTTCAGCGGCTCTCCTGCAGCTGGGCTGTGTTTGACGTAGACTGCAGTAGAAGCAGCATCATACACCCTCCGTAGTCACAGTTGCTGGGAGCTCAATGTCGCTGTTCTACGCTGCAATAACTTCAACTAGTATCTGAAACCCATCGCTGGCGAACAACGTCGAGTATAATTGATAATGTCGAGTATAATCCCGCAGCTGTCCCAGCTGAATCTTTGGACACATTACAATTGTATCTGATCAATTCTTGTATCTATATCGATTCCACAATCCATCAAAAGGGAGGTTCCTTTCTTTAAATGTCCTCAATAGGGTTCCATTGGAAGGCTTGCTTTAAATTCACAAAAGCCGATATGAATTTGTTCCTGCAGGTGTTGTTCAGCATACCCGGTGCAGACATCACCAATGCCCCCACACCTCTGGCTACATTCCTGCTCAATCTCATATTCATCTTCGGACTACTGGTGAGCAGCGGCAGCTGCGGCAGTGACAGCAACAGCAGCGGCAGCAGCAGCAACAGCAGTGCATGTGTCCCATAGTGCACACCACCAGCAAGCAATGCAGTGACCTGTATTAGGCTTGTAATGCAAGGAACAGCAGTCGCCGCACCAGCAGCAGCCACAGCAGAAGTCCTGCAGAGGCAGCGAACCAGCTGTAACAATGCCAGTGATCCACACATGGTTGAATTCAACACCTAGTGTAGTCATGTAATCCGAAGCATGTGCATTGATGCAGCAGCATCAGCACAGCATTGTAGGGTTTAAATAATCACAACTATTATTCAACATTTTGTCATCTGTGTGTGCAGGTCTTTGCTACAATCCTTGCAAGTGAGTTGCCTTGCAACAAGTCCAGCACAAGAAAACCTCATTGAGCAAACCATCAGGGTTCTGCTGTGGCTTTGAATCTCACACAAAGCCAAGTTTTAGCTGCGGCATGGTCAAGAACAAGAGTAGCTGCAGCGCCAACGAGATTTATATGATAGAGTTTGCTGTACAGTTATGTGATACACAGTGGCAGTGTTTGCAAGTCCAGTAAATGCCGATATGAGCCTTGTAAGTGCACAGTATCAGTCAGATACGCAGATGTAGCCTTCATTGTGAAATAGCTGCTGCTGCTGCTGCTGTGCGAGTGCACACAGCAGTCACTTACCTTGGTGATTCTCACAAACAGAGCAGGAGTCTCCCCCCCCCCCCCCCCCGCGAGAATTTGTATTTAAAGCATTACAGCTTGGGATCACATGGATGTTATTGCTGCTGCTGCTGGCACTCCTCCGCTGCCACTGCTGCTGCTGCTGCTGCTGCTGCTGCTGCTGCTGCAGTGATCAGTGAGGAGGTGAACAGTTTGTTACTTGCTGCTCGGTCGGGGCGTTCCCCCCTCGCCATGAATGGCCACATACTGCTGCTCAACTGGAACAGCCAGGTAACACAAACACAATGATGTTTCATGAATGGTGTGAATCACGTTGCATTCTATATATGCGATGTTGTATCTCTTAAAAGTTGTGGTGTTATTTGCACTGCATCAACCACTGCAGAAACAAATTTTTTTTTTACCTAGGCAGACCCTGATAGCAGTCGATTGATTGCTTTTTCTCGTCTCTGTTATTATAGCTAAAGATTGTAGCTAAAGATTGCTCCTGGCTGTAAGTGTTCATTTATTGCTGAAGAACTGCTAATGCAGCCAGGCCTTTGCAACAATATTTCCGTAGTTTGTGCTGTTTCAAGCATCTAAGGCTTTCATCTGCTTGGATGCTGCTGTAACAGATGTGCAAGCAGTTGCTAGAACGCGCATTGGCATCACTGCTGCCACAGCAGCAGCAGCAGCAAGCAATGTAGCAGCAACCACAGCAGCAGCAAGCAATCATTGCCGATGCCAATGCTAGGCTGGTGTTGATCCAGCGTGATTGTTTCTGCAACTGTTGCAGCAGGTGTCGTTTATTCTTGATCAGTTGGAGCGCGCTCAGAGTCATGGCAGACACCCTTTCGCTGGCAGACCTGTGGTTGTACTGGCTGACAAAGACAAAGAGGACATGGATAAACTGGTGGGTTGAGACCGTTAACGTCATCGTTGGCTCCTTGGCGTTGTGTCCATAGGTGGCTATACCGAGCTCGAGCCGTAGCTTGCTGTGTGTTCATATATTTGACATTATGATGTAATGTCTGGTGAGGTCTGCATCCGGCTCAACCAGCAAGCAGCAGCAGTGTTATTGTATTGATTCTTTGTTGTAAGCAGCCAGAGTTCTGGTCATGACATGCAGCGTTCACCTCCCCAGCAGAAGGGGCAATACTTCACACTCCTGTAGCTGATATCTATTGTTGGCAACTGCTGCTGCTGCTGCCGCTGCTGCTGCTGCTGCCGCTGCTGCTGCTGCTGCCGCTGCTGCTGCTGCTGCCAGGTTGTTGGGTTCATGCGTAATCATCAACTGGAGGTGCATACAAGAACGGGGAAGCCATACATGTGAGCAATAATCTAATGATGCAGAATTGTATCTTGAATGCAGTAGCACCAGCCAGCAGCATCTGACCGCTGCAGCGGGGTGCGGCAGCAGCAGCCAGCAGCAGCAACAGTAACACCAGGCAGCAAATTTCAGCAGCAACAGCGGGGTTTTGCAGCAACAGCAGCAGAGGGGTCTGGCAGCAGCAACGTTGCAGTCAGCAGCAGCAGCAGCGGTAGCATACGGCCGCCACAGCAGCAGGGCAATCTAGCAACAGTTGCTCACACTTGCAACGAATGCTGTGTTGGGTTGAGCGTCAGGTCCAACAGAGGGGCTTCACACACGTCGTGTTGTTTCACACTGCTGTTGCCTTGACTTGCAGACTGGATCACTTGCGGGCGTGTGTCTGCTGCTGATGCAGCAGCAGTACTGGTGCTGCACCCTGACAGTAAGACAGCTGGAACACTACCAGCCTGATCGTTGGATTTCTCCTTGCTCTGCTGTTATCTAGCGGGTTGTGCCGCTGTTGTTGCCTACTTGTGCCTGCAGATTGGATCACTTGCGGCGTGTGTCTGCTGCTGATGCTGCAGCAGTACTGGTGCTGCACCCAGACGGTGATACAGCAGGAACCGAAGGGAGTGCATTTGAGTCAGGGGCAGCAGCAGCACTCAACATGCAGACCGTACTTGCATTGTCATCACTGCTACAGGGCCGCAAGTCAGCAGTAGTTGTGCAGGTAGGTGCTGTTGGCGCATTTGACACAAAAACATGCATTTTGGGCTCACGTTGTGGGGTTTTCTTTATTGCGTATGGCCTGATTGTGTTTGCTTGGTGTGTTCGCATCAAACCGTGCATCTCAAGGTCTGTGTCTGGGGTGCTGGTTGCTGATGTGAGTGTGTGCATATCAGCCGGGTGGAGCAGCAACACTCAAAATGCAGACAGTACTTGCATTGTCATCACTACTACAGGGCTGTAAGTCAGCAGTAGTTGTGCAGGTAGGTACTGTTGGCGCATTCAACACAAAAGCATGCATTCTGGGGTCAGATTGAGGGTATTTTCCCCTGCGTATGGCCTGATTGTGTTTGCTTGGTGTGTTGCTGTGAACTGTGCATTATACGGTCTGTGTTTGGGGTGCTGCTGCTGCTGCCACCTTTGCTGCTGCTGCTGCTGCTGCTGCCACCTTTGCTGCTGCTGCTGCTGCTGCCACCTTTGCTGCTGCTACTGGTTCCTAGGATGTCCTGGTACTGAATGATGTTACTGCATAACAACATCATGTCCAATGCAGGCGCTGGACCACATGTCAGCACATGTTGCTCGTTCTACACACTGCCACAGCCACTGCTGCTGCTGCTGCCAGTTTGTGCATGTGTTGTGTATTTGACACAACGTCGCTGCTGCTGCTGCCACAGGTACCAGAGTCTCCTGGTACTGTTTGAGGCTGCAGTGCCACAATATCAGCTCATCATGGTCACTCTACACTCTGCTATGGCCACTGTGCTGCTGCTGCTCCTGCTGCTGCCAGGGAGTTGCGCTTGTGTTGTGTATTTGACACAATGTCAATGCGGCCGCTGCTGCTGCCGCTGCTGCAGGTTCCAGAGTCTCCCGGTACTGTTTCAGGCTGCAGCGCCACAACACTATGTCCATTGGACGTGCTCAACCAGGTTTGGCTCATGGCGGTCACTCACAGCCACTGCACTGCCACTGGTGCTGCTGCTGCTGCTGCTGGGGTGTCGCGCCTGTGTTGTGTATCTGACACACTGTTACTGCTGCTGCTGCTGCTGCTGCTGGGGTGTCGCGCCTGTGTTGTGTATCTGACACACTGTTACTGCTGCTGCTGACACAGGTCCCAGGGGTACTGTAACATGTTGCAGCACAACAACTGTCCATTGCAGTCTGAGGTACTGGACCACATGTCAGCACATGATGTCCGGTCTACAACCTGTCCCAGCCACTGCGCTACTGCCGCTGCTGGTGCTGCTGCCGGGTAGTTGCACCTGTGTTGTATATCTGACACAAATGTTACTGCTGCTGCTGCCGCTGCTGCAGGTGCCTGAGTCTCCTGGTACTGTATCAGGCTGCAGCGCCACAACATCGTGTCCATTGGACGTGCTGGATCAAGTTTTAGCTCATGGTGGTCACTCCACACATCTGCTGGAGTTGCCTGTTCGGCGCATTGTCAACAGGCAAGTAACAGCATCAAAGGACATGATATAGCGCGGGAGGTTCTGATTCAACTATACAATTTGCCAATTTATATACTATTTATATTATCAACTATACAAATGATGATTAGTTGACTGATCAAAGTAATCAGTAATGAGTTGACTATTCAATTTCAAGCACTGGTGAAGCACACAGGTCCTGCTGCGCGGTTTAGCAGTGGTGAAGTTTCTTGTGGCCTAAGACCCCAAGGCTGTACGGTATATCTGCAACACTGTCAGGAAATTATAATGGGTTCAAGAACTTCGAGCAGCTCAACAGTCAAGTGATCAAAAACTGCCTGTGCTGCCATCGCTGCTGCCATCGCTGCTGCCATCGCTGCTGCAGTCTGGCTGTCCAGACGGCCCTACAGCCCCAGGTTGCCACAGTGTATCAACAGATCCTGCAGCAAGGGGAAGGCCCAAATATAACATTCATACATCTGCCACCCGCACTGTTTGATCGCAAGTCAAAAGCCAAGATCAGCACAAATGCTGCTGCTGCTGCTGCCGGCAGCAGCGGAAGTTTCATAGACAAGCTGCAACTGCCCAGCTTTAGCGGCAGCAGCAGCAGCAGCTTTGTAGGTAGTTTGTCAGCCGGCGGCTTATTCCGGCGGCCCGGTGCTGCTGCTGCCGCCAACCAAGCTGGCAGCAGCAGCAGCACTATTGAGACACCCGTGGCAGCAGTGGCAGCAGCACACATGGCAGCAGCAGTACCGGAAGCTGCCTCAGCTGTGGCAGCAGTGGCAGCAGCAGCAGTGGATGGTACGGTTGCTTATGAAGATGTACGGGCGAGGTACAGCTCAGATATGTTAGTTGTGGGGTTTTACAGGCATGACGGACATCAGCTTGTGCTAAACCCTAGCGAACAAGATCGGTTGGGACCCGGGGTCGTCCTGGTGGCACTGACCAGACACAAAGGTGCGTCCTGACTTTGCTGTGGTGTTGTTCAGTACTATTCATGTTTATAAACAGCTCAAAGGTGACTAATGCTGGCAGGCATTGTTTGAGTCTGTTGGTTGCGGGGTTTTATAGATGGGGTGAGCATCATCTTGTGTTAAACCCTAGCGAACAAGATGGATTTGGGACCCGGGGACGTCCTGGTGGCACTGGCTAGACACAAAGGTGTGTACCACATATCTATTTGTACACAATCCCAGTGTATCCCTCTCTAAAGCCTGTTTTTCCTTTTGCACCTGCCCAACACGAAGAGCTTCCAGCAAACAGATCGCAATTTGTATTTGTTTGTTGAGGGGTTTTCTATAGGCGCGACAATCATCGGCTTGTGCTAAGCCCTAGCAAACAAGGTTGGTTGCGACCCAGGAACGTTTCGTGGCACTAACAAGGCACAAAGGTTCATATCACAGTGTGCTTCAAACCCTAAACCAAGGTAATTGGAACAATCTGATGACCGCTGCATTTGTGGTTGAACATTTACTGTGCAGGTCCAAGAAGAGTTTGGTCCCCTTTGTGGTCTACTGCTGTCAGCTGCTACCAGCAGCTGCTTACGCTGCTGCCAACGCGTTGCAGCAGCAGCAGTAGGGTGGCAGCAGTACCCAGTTTTGTAGATCCCCAGCAGCAGCAGCATATGATGCCAGCGGTGGCAGCATCAATTGGAGGTATGATCAAGCAGCAGCAGCAGCAGCAGCAGCCTCTTCTGTTTGATCAATTGCTGACGTCAGCATCTGTCATGTCGGCCATCGCGGAAGTTGATCAGGTGGATTACGACTCAAAAATAACACATGTAACAGATGTAAATAACAATGTAACATATGATTCAAATGAGGAAGCACAAAATTTGCTGCCAAAAGGAGCTTGCGGGACATCTGACAGGCAGCCAGTTGGCAGCAGCAGCAGCAGCAGTGGCAGCAGCAGCAGCAGCAAAGCTGAAGCGCTGCTGCATAAGCTGCATAGCATAAAGCAGCAACTGTCAGGGAATCACCAGGGACCAAAAGTTACCAATGTACCGCCAGCAGCAGCAGCAGCAGCTGGGGCCGACGACCCACCCCTTCACAGCAGCAGCAGCAGCAGTCATCGGCACAGCAGGTTTGCGCATGTGTGGAAAGCTACGAGACGCTTTGGTGCAAGCAAACTATTGCAGCAGCACCACAAAGCAGCAGCGCAAAACAGACTTGCTAGCATAAGTGCCAAACATGCTGCTGCTGCTGCTGCTGCCAGCCCTGCTCCAGCACCAGCAGCAGCAGAGGGATCTGGGTGCTTTCAGCAGCAGGAGCAGCAGCAGCAGCAGAAGTCCAACAGACCGTTACATGTGTTAGTTGTTGGTTATACAGCAGCAGAAGCGGCTGAAGATCTACTCCCACATTTTCTGGATTTTGCGCCACCTGGCACCGTTATAACGATCGCTACTGACAGCCAAAATGATAACCTGACAAGTGACACTCAAAATGACGTGACAGCTGTTACAGACGATAATGACAACAAAAACAACGTGGTAACGTCTTTGCAGCGGTTGAGTCATCGCAGCAACAGTAGTAGCAGCGGGATCAACGCTGGCAGCGATGTGGCGGCGAGTACCCCCACAGCTGCTGCTGCTGGCAGCAGTACTGCTGGGGTTTTGCAGGATGGCTTTGAGTTGGCAGGGGTTTTGGAGGAGGTTGAGCAGCGAGAGGGAGACACGCCAGTGCTGCACAGCATAACATACAGGTAGCTGCTGTCAATAACACCTCTTGATCAAATCCCTTCTGTTTCAACCATTTTGTTCAAAACCTTGTGTTGAGAAACCTTCTGACGAAAACCGACAAAACCCTTCTGTTTGGAATCCTTCTGTCCTAAACTGTTTTGTTCTGTTCTGTTCAGCAGCAGCAGCAGCGTGTGGCAGCAATCACTCGAACCACCATGAGTAATGTGTAATGTATCAGCCTCATTGGTTTTGCCCTGCCGTTTTGCTGATGTAGGTTTCTGCCGGTGTCAAACCCCACTAGTTGTGAAGGCCTGGCAGCAGCAGGATTGCTTACTGCTGATGCTGTACTGATCACAGCAGCAGCAGCAGCACGGGGCAGCACTGCGCAAGCAGATGCACACGTGCTGGGAACCCTTGTTGAGATCCAACACTTGTTGGTTAGGGCACAGTCAGAATATAACATGTGTGACAGTGTTACAATTGAAAGTAACAATGTCACAAGTAGCCAAAGTGACAGTGTTATAAACAATGTTAGTAACAAGAAAGTAACACATGCGACAAGCTTTGCTGAAAGGGCAGAGCAGATGAAAAAAGCGAGCATGAAAAGAAGAGGCATAGTGGGCAAAATAACACACCCAGCAGAAGCAGCAGCACCTGCTGGCAGCAGCGAGGACCGCTGGCAGCAGCAGCACCGGACAGTGACAGCATATAGAAAGCCCACGCATGTACAGCAGCATGATCATGCATTGACAGTAGGGTCAGCGACACAGCAGCAGCAGCAGCAGCAGCAGCAGCACAAGCGGTCACATATTGTTGCTTGTGTCTCAACCACAGCAGCAAAAGCAGTAGCTGATGCCTTCTTTGGCAGCTGTGAATCTGCTGCTGCTGCTGCTCCTGGGTCCACTGCTGCTGCTGCTGGTAGCTGCTTGTTCAGCTATGAGTTGCTAGTACCAGGCGAAGTTGAGAGTGCAGTGCTGGTACAAGTAGCACAACAGCCACTGTACATCAAGGTAAACAAGGTGCAGCCTTTTTCACCATTATGCGTCATCAAGCATATATGTTCTCTTGTCATTTTAAGGTACTTGTACTGTGGTTCTATACGCAGTATTTCTCACATGTCTATATACTCCCTTGAGGAGAGTTCTCGATATGTATTTGCTTTATCACATATAACATTCAGGCTGCAAACACTTCTCAGGATGCTGGGCCCCGAGATCCCTATGTGTATGTTTTGTACCTTTTGGAGCAACACAGCATGAACATTGAGCTGTTTGAAATTCTTGATCAACTATTTGAATTTCGAACTTGCATATACACCGAATGCATGTGACATGTCACATGTTAGGCCCTAAGGCTGAGCATCTCATGGGGGCAAGAAGACGACCTATAATCTCACTGAGATATGTAGTACATAAGCGATTTGCAATGTATACAATATTCATAAAGCACTATGCAGCTGCCTGTTGTAAACAGACCTGGTCCGATTTGTGTGCTGCTGCAGATTGTTACCAGTCGGCTATAGCCATACGGCCATCGGCCCTGCGTCCAATGTTTCGCAGGCAGATATCGAACGACTATGGGTTTCATGCTGCTGCAGGTCATTCTCGAAATGCTTGGCACGTCCGAAGGTTGTGAGCTGTATCTCTTAGACCCCACCAGCTGCGGGTTTGAGTTCGGAGAGATCCTGAGGTTCGGCGAGGTTCAAGAAGTCGGGCGGTTGTCACATAAGACTGTTATAGGTGTTATAACGAGTGGTAGTATTGTGCTCGTGCCAAAGAGTGATTGGGAGTGGTGCGTGCGGGTCGGGGATAAGATTGCGGCTATCGCTGTGTCGTGGTGAGTTATTGAGGACCTTTTGCTGGTTGAACCATGTATAGCAGTGACTGCGTCGATGCAACGAGACGGATGCGCCGCTAGGGCTGATATGCAGTGGGTGGGGGCCACCTGGATACGTGCTGTCGCAAGCAGGTTCAACCCGAAGTCCTGCGGCCGCGAAATAGCGAATGTGTGTGGGAGGGTGGCAAAGTCTCTACCGGGCACACGGAAAGAAGATACTTTACCGCCTCTGCGCTTCAGGGTCTAATATTCTGGTGGTCGACCGTCCGGGTGAGCTGCGAGACCGGGCCCTTGCGCCGATGACGTGACCGTGCCGCTGCCGGCTTGCCAGTTGTTTCCGTGCTTCGGAGTCGGAGTGCACGGCCCTACCCGCTGCCAATGGAGTGCTTTACAGCATGATATATACCACCGGATCAAAACTTGCCTTGCCATCGACCAGCGTTGTCAAGTTGCCGCGATTGCGGAGTTCAACTCCCCTACATTGGCACGACTATTCCGAAGGAATGTCGTAGCCTGATGAGTCGTCGAAAACCTGGATATGATGGCCGACCGCCGCCGCAGACCCCCCCGCACACCGAACAAGCTGTATCATCGTGTAAGAAAGCTGATGGAAGTGCGGTCAGCGTGCGGTTGCACACCTAGGGTGAAATGCGGTGCGCTGGCGGGGTTTTCGGCCTATATCTCGCGGCACAGGCTTGCGCTGCCGCTGGAAAAATTCAGTGGACATGTTATCAGGACACGAAGCAGCTGTACAAGTTGCACGGCGGTGCGTGGTCGCAGCTGGGAGTTGTTATTCGTGGAGTTTACACATGTGTGACATGTGTGGCATGTGTGACATGTCGTCTGCAGCAGCCCACATGGCCGATCATGCCGTTATTACCGCAGTTTTGTGCTGAGTATGCGCTTACCATGCTGTGGCTGCAGCAGCTTTCGCTGCGCAAGTCATAACTGTTACGCTGTCCAGACCACAGGTCCTCTGAAGGTTCGCCAGCACTGAGTGCTTTACATGCTATTGCCCAGCTTGCTGATCGTATGATCTTATTTCGGAACAGGCACAGATCACAGCAGCATCGTGGCGTCATCCCAGGCAGTCGCAGCGTTGTCTCGTCCGGCTGTGTTTGTGTGGACTTCGCCCTGCACAGCGCCTACGACGTTTCCTCGCCACGGCCAGTATTTCTACAACGCGGCGAGGTTACTCAGCCCGAGTTCTGGCAGTACTTACCACATACAACACCGCACATCGTCAGCACTGGAGGTGCCTGCGAAGTCAGCGTGTTGCCAGGCTTGTACACTACCTGCTAGGAGCACGGAAACGATATGCTTGCGACTATGTACGCTGTTGCGGGTGCGTGCTCCAACTGTTGCTGCAGTGTACGGTACATTCGAAGCATCAAAAGGCTCCAAGGTATTCCACACCGAGCACACGAACGGCAGCCACTGCCCACCACTGGCTAGTCGTGCCCGGTGTTCACACCAGTGTGCCACACCCTGTATACACGTCTGAGTGCACGGGGCCACACCTGAGACCGCGGGGGTATACGTATCAGACAGGCCCCCTGAGTTTACAACGCCAACAAGGTTAAGGTGAACCTGCACCAAACGTTGCAGCATACTTATGTCATGGAGACAACTATCCAAGCAGAGAGGCGGCCTTGATGACCACGCACACACATATTAACAGTCGCCGGTGAGCCTCTTCATTCGACCTCAGGGCATACGTTGATCTGCCCAGTTGTGGGCGTTTTTTCAGTGACATCCGGGTTTGAGACCTTTCGTATTCCTATGGTAACATAATCATCATCAGGGCATACGTTGACACAGCAAATCACGCGAAAACCAGTGGGACACATTTGTGTGATGTACAAAATGATTATCAGCATACCCCAGCAATATGTTGGTAAAACCCTCGTAATGTCACAAGCAAACTGCAGTGACTCTATGATACCCAGAATGCGTTCGTACGAGTCAACCATGTGCCGTAGAAGCTGTATATGCATGCATGGCTTCATGCATTCACAAATATGCCTAGGGTTCACAATCCACAGCAGCCACACATCCTGTCACATCCATGCATGCACCCCACAGCCAAAACATCTGTTCAAAACTGGTGTAGAGAGTGACATGGAAGTATAACATGCAATTGAAGGCGGTCGCTGCATGCTGCAGCGCCACCCAAGCCAGGCCTTTTCAACAAAGCCTACAACTTATCATCTGTACATATTGCAACATACCATGGCTCCCACAACAGATTAATGATACTAAACATTCATGTAGAACCCTGTGGAGTGTGGCTCATGCAAACCCTACAAGGTGCGACACAATAAAAGATGATATGCAAACAGTTGTCAGCAATGTAGCTTCTGTACACACACGGGTTACTAATGCTGCTTATGTCTTTGACTGTAAAGTAAGTAAATTGATGTTGAAAACAAGTGGCCAGTGGCAATACGCCACTGGCAATGCAATAGGTGCGGCATACTGATGAAAGTAGTGTCAAACAACTCCCACTGAGCTTTATGGCATAAGGGCTTATGAAATACTTTTGAAACCCTGCTCTTACAGCAATAAATATTGTTACTTCGTTATGAAAGCTCATGAATACACTCAAAATCATCCCTATAGGCTGCAATGATGGATCATGGCTGCTACAACCCTGATGCTTGCGACCTTGAGGTGCTTAGCACAGTGTACCAACTACAACTCTGATGCACAGCTTATGCGCACACTGAGGCCCTGGAAACAGTGGTTAGGTCATACGGCATCTTCCAATAAACATAATACATGCGGATGCTGCGCCTACGCGCCTACGTACTTGCACAACATACACGCGGATGTTGCGCATATGCACACCCTTACAACACATCATTTGCCAACCAAGAACAAGGTGTTATACCAGGTTCCTGAGACTTCTACTGGCTGGTGGGTGCTGTAGATGCAAGCTGGGGAGCCAGCCCTCCCTCTCAAAGTGGTGCCGCAGTTAGGCCATGATGATGCTCTCACAGCATGGCTGCTACAAAGCCTGGTCTGCATCTCACTGTAAAGTTAAGCTCATGCAACAACGCATGCCAGGCATATCGCTGCATGGTACAAGCAAGGGGCCACTACCCAACACATGCTTTTACTCCTGCTTCTAAACTGTGTAACACTGTAAGGTGAAGTGATAAGAATTACACAAACAAGCTCATGCGGACACATCAACTGCCTTGGTACTGCAATGCACCATATGGGGCTATCCACAGCCGCATGCATGCAATATACGATGGTAAGCGATCTGAAGCTGGTTCACAGCCGCACCATTACTCGTGACATACCCGATTTCCATTGCAGGAGTCACAAAGCCACAAGCACTTAGTCAAGTCATGAGTGAGGTTCAACTGCAAAGTACAAGATAATCTAGTGTTTAAGCCCACAGGCGCCCAAACAGCTACAAAAACCGGGCCCTACCCGGTGAACGTACCGCAACTCAAGACAAGTGGATTGATCGGCACTTACACAGAAAGCACATGCATGCAACAGGACTGTATGCACCTATTGAGGCTGTCCGCAGCCAAACAGGCAATGTCTATGCAGCAGTATGCGTGTCACTAATCACAAGTAGCAAGGCTCACTTGAGTCATGGGTTAACTTGCAAGATAAAGCTAGAGAATGGACCACACACATATCAGCTTCTAACCCTCTACAGCAGCCAAAACAGAAACCTGCCCAGTGAACCTACCCCAACCCAAAATAGCGAATCAATTACCACTTAAACAGAAAAACACATGCTCGCATGCAACTGATCTGCATGCGACTGATTTGCAGCGGCCAAACAGGCAATGTCTATGCAGCGTGACGTGTGCCACTATTCACAACTCGCAAGACTTACTCATGTCATGGGTTAGGTTGCAAGATAAGCTAGTGCATGAGCCAACAGGTATTCCAGCTTTTACCCCCCCCCCTCCCACAGCAACAAAATCGTGTTCCTGCCCTGTGAACCTACCCCAACCCAAAATAGCGAATTGATTAGCACCTACACAAAAAGCATACGCATGCATGCAACGAGCTGTGTGCGACTGATTTGGGGCTGTCCGGAGTCAAACAGGTAATATCTATGCAGCGTGACGTGTGCCACTATTCACATTCGCAAGACTTGCTGGAATCATGGGTTAAGTTGCAAATTGACCTGTGGAATGAGCGCAAAGGTATGCCAGCTGTTCACCTCCCTCCCCGGCAACAACAACAGATGCCTGCCTTGTGAACCTACCCCAACCTGAAATAGCGAGTCGGTCAGCACTTACACAAAAAGCACATGCATGCAACTGATCCAAATGAGACTGATTTGAGGCTATCCACAGCTGAACTGGCGAATCTATCAAACGTGCTGTGTGTCCTATCACAAGTTGCAGAAGTTACTCATGTCATGGGTTAAGTTGCAAGATAAGCTGGGGAACGAGCCCGCACGAACAACGCACCCCCCAAACCTCAAACAAACAACCTGGTGATCAGCAGCAACCTCAACCCTATAGTTGACCTTATGAAAGCTCACGATCTTTTGGACATGCTGTAGCCCACACTGCACGATTCAGCACCCTGCACAAAGGGTATATGTACGTATACACATGATTGCATCCAGATTATGCACCTATTTGGAGCCATCCGCTCTGCACAGCCACAGCCACGAGGGTCTCAAAGTCACAGGTCACTACACTGAGCTGAGGGGAAGTTGGACTGCAAGATGAGCTAGTGCATCAACGTGCTGATAATCCAGCATGCAGCGCCCCAACAGGAACAAACACAGACCCCTATACCCTGACCCTGATGCTCAAGCTAAGCCTATGCAGTTTGGTAGTGAACAACTTCGCGGATCATGGTTGAACACTCAAAGCATCATACCTGATAGGACACGCAGCTGCCTACAGCCCATGCAAAAAACTTCGCACCCGCACACCATAACTTCTGCACTGAACACTGTAATATTATGAGGTCAGAACACTTGGTCAAGTCACGAGGTGAATTGCAAGATGAGCTAGTGCACCAGCTCACACATATGCCAGCTTCTAACCCCCCAACAACCTTGTCCCGTGAACACACCCCAACCCGGGCAAGTGAATCACATAGCAATATACACACTATAAAGCACATGCAAGAGGACTGCATGCCTCTGATTGGGCTCCTGCACCCAAGTCACAAACTTACATGCATTCTGCACTTGTGGCAGCAGCAGCAGCAGCAGGTGGAATTGCCATAATCTCGGACAGTACGTAGCCACAGACGGCTCAAAAGGTATACAGCTCCAGCATACTGTCAGACACTAAATACCACATGTGAGGGTCTCAAGCCGACTACAAATTGTCTACAGCTACAATGACTGTGCAATCACAACAGCAACACCACGTGCGAACACATGCGAAGGGCAGCTGTACCAGAGGCACAGCTGTTGAATGCGAGTCTACACTTACAGCATTTACAGCAAAAAGTATACATGCAGGCAAAGGTATTGCAAAAAGCAAGTTGCATAGACGTACTATATGATAAAAGACAGGCACAAAACACCACGTGAAACGTCTCAGGCAAAAAAAGTACTGCAAGTCCGCTACAGCTGCAATTCAGCCATCCACAACAAAACATGCAACACTAGCGGTACCAAAACAACAAACTCAACATGAAACCCTGCACACACTTGACATAACTTGACTCAATAAGAAACAGAACACCAAGCTGCAGAAGTGTGTTGTCAGTGTACACCAACACAACATGAATATGATGCATCTTTGGACTCTATTCAAGCGATGATGAGAAGGTTACCGATATCCCCTGCGCCATTGGCTGGCTCGCTGGCTAGTGCCGGCAGGTTTGGAACCCACAAAGTACTGGTATTCCACAAAACCAGTATAAGCAAAGCCTGTAGCTGAGCCACAGCAGATCCCCAGCAGTAACACATGCCAACAGCAGCTGTACCCTGGGCACAAGCTC
>NSMO01002265.1:0-12701 GCA_002588565.1 Coelastrella sp. UTEX B 3026
GTGTCACTTCAGTTTTATCCGGTGAGTGGAGAGTACTGCCTGAGGCGGTGAGGTATCCACGTGTAACAACCCTCTCTCAAAAAACAAAAAAAAAAAATTTGCACATTCGCTTGGTTGTTGATCCAGCAGAACAACAGATGATTGGACCTGAATATTTAGGAGCAATGGGACACGCACCTGTGTTGCTTCCAGCATGAGGACCGGTGCAGCTTCAGCGTAGACACCAGCGTCATTGCTTGATCTGTGGTGATTTTGTCGCCATTGCTGTTCTTCAACATTGCGACAGTGCGAACAGAAGCACAACACTGTCGCCATGTTGTATCAAGTTCAAGTCATGAGGAAGTATCTCTTGGCACAGAATCTTCCGCAAACCACAATAATAGACTCCATAAACTGCTAGCTCTCACCTGTGTTGCCTCCAGCATGAGCACAAGTGCTGCCTTCTTCATCTGTTGCAGTATTTCTTGTTCCCCTGTTGCCACTGCTGCTGCCATCCATGCCCTGCTGCCAGGTGCTGCTGCTGCCAGCATGGCTGCTCCAGCAGCAACATCGGCTGGCAGTCGCTTCAGACATGAACCAACAGCCTACAAGCAACAGATGCAGGGCATTGTTTAAAACCCTAAACCCTAAACCCTAGGAACCCTAAACCCCATGGGTTGAAGCACCATATACACTTGATGGCTGATACACTTATTATGTTCAGGGGGCTGCTGCCAGGTGCTGCTGCTGCTGCAGTGCAGTACCCTAAGAGTGAAAGGTGACGTTTTGGGGTTTGGTTTGCTGATACCAGCAAAGTGTAAGTTACATCAACTGTTTGCACATGTCGGACACGAAAGCGAGTCTTCTTCAAACAAGTGCGAGCCCAAGTCAGTTCCTACAGTGTCATGCCATTTGGTCATACTGGAACCCTTTTCATTGAAAGAAAACCATTCTTCACCAAGATAAACCCTGTTTGATTGTAAGACACAATGGTGCATGATAATTATCTGTTTGCCCATCAGATCAAAGAATATTTGGTAGCCAATGTGACAGTTTCGAGCATGTATACGTGACCCGTGTGCGCCTTCAAGTCACTGATAACAACTTTTTCCCCCGGCCGACAGCGATGAAGACCTGCTGCTTGCAGAATTAGCACTCGACTGAGACACATTGATTTATAAAAATTCATTTGATTTCTCGAGCTGCATCGTATGATTTCTGAAAGAAATGAAGAAATCTAGCACTCACTTGCAACAAGACAGTGGCACACAGTTCTCCAAACTCCCCCTGCAGCAACTCCCGCCCAAGATCTAACCCTGACGGCTTGGCAGCAGCAGCAGCGCTGCCGTTGCTTGCTGCTGCTGCTGCTGCTGGCTCACTGCTGCCAGCAGCGGCTGCTGCTGCCTGCTGCTCTTCCTGATCTGCTTGCTGCAACTGCTGGAACTCACCTTCAGTCATCATCAGAACCTGTGAATGCCCATCACACAGACACAGACGCATTCAATTGCCAGGGAAAGTTGCTCTGCAACGGTTGAAGTGGGAATCACAAATGTTGTTTCCACCCTAGGAATGTGTGGTTGACAACATATGCTATGCTGTAACTGCATGTCAATTTGATTCAGATTACCAGCCCAGAGCACAGCTACAATTGAGTGATTCACATTCAGTGATAAGGCATGACTCATGTTAAACAAGTAGACAACAAATATATCAACATCAAAAATACCATTCATCCAGATCTACCGACCTGTACAATATTAAGTAGGTCATCTGGCAGTGGTGCTGCTGCTGTCACAAGCAACTGAGACTCCTCGGGTTTATCAGCAGGCAGTAAACCACAGGTTGAGAGATACGCCAGCTTGGTGGACAGCAACTGCAGATTGGCAGCAGCAGCAGCAGCGGCGGCAGCGGCAGCGGCAGAGGCGGTTGGGTTTGGCATCTATTCACATTATTAGCCGAGAACGCTGCGGTGTTTTCTCCACCATATGTTGACTTGAAGGAAGGCACATGGTGTATCTGTTAAATGTAATGCTTTGCGGCTGCCCCAGGCTTTCTGTTTTGATCATTGACATGTTGGATCCCAAATAACCAGGTGTCCTTTCATGGCTGGACACAATCATGCTGCTGCTGCTGCTGCTGCTGCTGCTGCTGCTGGCACGAGCAGACGATCACTCCGCCAGGTGACCACACATAACCACTCTGCCAGGTGTTGGCAAGAACATATGCTCGCAATGCAGTCTCAGCAAATGTTCGCAATGCATTTTACTTGCCCAATGCCCATGAGCGATTGTTTGCCACTCATTTGTTATTTTGGCTGGTGCTTGGTTGTTGCTTGATTGTCATTTAGTTGTTGTTTGACATTTACTCACATGGCCTCCCCCCCCCCTCACACACACACACACTCACAACACAGCCAGTCGGCCTCAAGTACCTGATCAGTCTGTTTGGTCGGCCACAGGCGTGCTGCTGCTGCCACAACCTTCACAGCATCCAGCAGCACTGACATCGGCAGCACCACATAGTTGTGTGCATTACTAAACCCGCCCAATGCTGCTGCTGCTGCTGCTGCTTGGCTGCCGCCCTTTTTGTGTTTTTTGGATTTTTTCTTGGCAGCAGCAGCGGTGGCAGCAGCAGGGGGTGCGTCTATAAATCCGTATGTTTGCAGGAGCTGTGCGTCTGAGAGATCGCCGTAGGTATGTAACACTTGTGTGCCAGCAGGGATGTCACACTCTGCAATGGCAGCAGCAGCAGCATGATGTCATTCTGGGTCCCTGACAGTTGTTGCAGCAGCAGCAGTGGCGGCAGCAGGCAGTGTTTTCCCTAATTCATATGATGTACCAATTGATGTACCAGTCGCAGTAGCAGCAGCAGCGGCAGCAGCAGGTGGTGTGTCTGTCACATTATGCAGTGGCAGCAGCAGCAGCACCAATACATTGCTCTGGTTCTATTTCCTGGCGTCAGCAGCAGCAGCAGCAGTGGCAGCAGCGGCAGCAAACTATTCGTATGCCAATATGATTGTGCATCTAAGAGATCACTAAGGCTGTCTGAAGCTTACCACCATACAGCCAGCCCTGCAGTGACAGCAGCAGCAACAGCAGCAGCAGCAGCAGCAGTGCCACTGGCTGACTCACTTTGCAGTGGTGGCAGATGGGGAACCTCCTGAGTCCTGACTACATTGCTGATTGTACGTGCACTTGACGCAAAAGACTAATATGGGCGCATCGTGGACTGAAGCCAGCTCCCAGTCATTGGTTGTGCAGCAGTGCCCACCGCAGGTAACCTACTGCTGCACATTACTGCCGTGAGACGCTGTGGCTGCAAGGACAACCAGCAGCTGTCAAACGGGCAGCTTACTGACGCTCAAAAGCTCTGACTAGGACTTTGATAATGGACAGTGAGAAGAGACACTATGCATCAGAAAGAAGGATGAACGACTGAAGAAAACGGGCAGTGTTTGCCTGTTCCATACCTGCTTTCATGCTGAAGAAATCTTTGAATTGTTTCTTTTGGCCGTCTTCCAGTGTGATTTCAACCTCACTGCGACATAACTCCAGAGACGTGTTACGCTTGCTGGGGTCTGTGCTGTGGTTCAACATGTCGATCGCGGGTATTAAATATAGCTCATCAGTTGCTTCCTACAACAGCAGCAGCAGCAGCAGCAGTGGTTCTAGTGTGCGCCAATCACTTCAAACGCTGTATATGTTGCACTTTGTGCCTGACCTAAATCACAGCCACCTTACACAGACATCTGCACTTTGCTGTTGGATCTCAATGGCAGAGATAATATAACTCATCAATTGCTGTTTACTTGTTACCAACAATGGGTATTCTATTTCTTCTTATCCACAACACTCGGCCGCCCACCGGCGTGGCTAGCACTTGACCGCCTTCACATGGAATGCACGCGTCTATGAACCCACACAGCACGTAAACACCATCATAAAATTCTGTTGAGTTTCGCACTGCATGAAATAAAATAATGGTATGGAGTAAAGGGCGGGGGTACGACTGCTAACAATAATTAGATGTATGTTTTGTGGAGAGTGCTGTCTGCATCTGTGAGAATGTATACGCTTGCCTCTTGAGAAGTCTTACACTTGCCCCCCCCCCCACCTGGCTAGCTCCTGTGAGCCAGTTATCAGCCTTCATGTGAAATGCACGCGTCTGAACCAACTCAGCAATGTACAAACATGATGCAAAAAAACTGAACAGCAATAACTAAAACAGCAATGACTTATGACTGTGATGGAGGGCGGGGGATAAGGCATTGATTACTACCAAGGATATAATAATCATAATGCTATTGTTAGTGGAGAGTGCTGCCTGATTCTAACAAAACCCCACACTGCCCCCCCCCCCCCCCCCCCCACCTGGCTAGCTCCTGTGAGCCAGTTGTCCGCCTTCATATGAAATGCACGCGTCTGGACCAACTCAGCGGCGTGCCTGAAACAATCGTAGTTCAAACATTTGTCCGAGAATATCTGTGGGGCTTGTTTCAGTTTAGGTAGGATATCTGCCTCAAAGATTTCTTGTGTGCTGCGGCCTGTTGACTCCAGGCTGGTTCCTGTTGATGACAGCAGCAGCAGCAGCGGTAATTACGTTCATTTCAGCACTTTCTGGAAACATCTGTGGGCTTGTCTTGGTTTTTGGAGAACATCTGTCTTGATAAATATGTATGCTTTCTACAACCCGCACCTGCTAGCAATTGCTTTTGTTCTTCACACCAGTACACCAGGCAGTTGGCGCTATCCGGTAGTATACTGAAGTATGGCTTAAACCCCGAATTGGCTGCTGCTGCCAGCTCAGCTGTAAGCATGCTTCTACTGCTGGCACAGCCGCTGCTGCTGCCACATGGCCCTAGCACTCGCGTGCCTGCACACTTGCATTGCTAACATGCCTTGCAACAGAATCAAGGAAATCCAAAAGTTGGCAAAACAAACACACCTGCTAGCAGTTGCTTTTCTTCTTCAGACCAATTCATCAAACAGTCAGTAGTGTCTGGCAGGGTTTTGAAGTATGGCTCAAACCCTGAATCAGCTGCTGCTGCCAGCTCAGCCATAAGCATGAGCGTAGTGCCTATGAACGAGCTGAATAGCTGCTGCTGCTGCTGCTGCTGCATAAAAACTGATATGTCTGTTCTGCATGTTGCCGCAACCTTGGAGTCCCTGTGGCAGCAGCAGCAGCAGCAGCAGTCTGAGCTGCGGCAGCAACATACTTGCTTCCCACTAAGTCCCACAGTAATGTATGGACGGCGCCAGTTTGCGCGGCGGGTCGAGCGGTGTGATAGATAAAAGATAATAGAAAACAAGTCTATACCTCAGTTATGGACGCATCAGAAGTTGCACATGTGTACAAAGGCTAGCACAGTTATACCTAGATTATAGGTGTATATGAGTACGCCTATAGTAGATCTTTCTGGAGGCTGGTTTCCCGGATAGATAAAAGCATGAATCGAGCTGCATGCTGTTGCTGGCGTGCCAAGATGGGGAATGCTGCCATCAATCTGATAGCCACCAACAACGTCTGTCCAATCACAAACATACAGTCAGTCTTATTGAATTGAAGTCCGCTCATGCTGTAGCAATAAGATATGCATCCGCACGGCTGCACAACAACAATGCTGCTGCTTATTGGCCGTTCCTGCCTGCTGCAGCTGCTTACAGCGCTCGAGACTGGCTGATGATGGACATCAAGGGCTGAGGTATCATATACTCACGTATTCGTGATGTCATTCACATCAAGATGCAGCGTGGCTTGTACCGGGACCAGCAGTAGCTGCTCCCCCTGCTTGATATCCTTCTCAGCGTACACCCCGCGATCGCCTGACTTCAGTTGATGAAACAGATTGATCTTGGGATTTACATAACCTCCTCTGTCTCGTAACCACTGCACGAAAGCTTCCTGCATGTCGATGTTTCGGCTGCACAGCCGGTAAACACAACCTGCAATCCTGCTGTACTCTGGACACTTTTACGGAATCCTAGTAATGTCAAAAGAAAAGGATAAGCTGCTCGGAAGCTTACGAAGGGAGCTGGAGTGATTCAAGCCCTGGGCATACTTGCAAAGAGTCGAAGCAGCTCCCTGTCAGTGCCTCGATCGGCTCTGCTTCAGTCGCGAACTGCTTAGTACGTCTGAGGCAACGTTTTGATAGGTCGATCGAGCTTCAGTACAACGACGAAGTTCGACACTTCATACCTCGTTAGCACTCGTTGCCCAGAAAGCATGGCTTTGCTGGCTAGTAGAAGCACTGTACTAGGGCAAAGGGTATGGAATACTCGCAAGCACAGGAGATCGCAGCAATGAAGCGTCTAGGACTTACGCAAATGATGTACTGTCTTTGCAGCCCCGCGTTGCTAGCAGACGCACTGTGGTCGTCAAAGCCTATCAATTCGATGTCTCAGTACGTCCCTACACCGCTCGCAAGGGCGACACAGTCAAAACCATCGCAGATAAGAGAGGTACGCTTCCACCAGCTAACTCCAGCAACTGAACAGCACGCGAAACACCCCAGCTCGTAACGCTCGCTTACTGCTGTCTCGCAGGTCTTACGGTACAGCAAGTACTCAGTATGAATCCTGATGTAAAGCCCGACGCCGTAGAAGCGGGGCAAACTATCTTGCTTCCTGCTGGGACACTATCCCGCAGAGATAGGGAGATTCTAGAGGGCATCGGTGCAGTGTATCGCATCTATCCAGTACGTAAGGGCGAGTCACTGAGCGATATCATCACAAAACGTAATATCACACGACAAGAGATGACGGACCTGAACCCAGGCGTGAACATCGACAAGTTGAAAGGTCAGTTGGCAGGAGTGGCAGGGGGGGGGGGGTACATATGCATGTTTCTGAGTAATACGTATCAAGAAGTGGATTATCACAAGAGCACATAGCCGATTCAGCAGTATGGCACATACGCAGCCGCTGTGCGTAATAGCACATGCATTGTGAAACATGGCCAGTTTGCATCCCCTTTCCTTGCGCAATTATCAGCAACCGTTACAACACGGTTTGTAGCAACAGAAATGCATCAGCAACTGCCTTGTGCTCCCGGTTGTCCAACATCTCTTGCATGTTGCCCACTGCCGCATCCTCTCTACTAGGGCGCAATCATTCAGCTGCGTATCTGTACATAGTGTCAGTGTTTGCAAGATCAACGAGTTGCTGCTGATAACGGTAGGGACTGTGGAGTCGCCTCGATACACACATCACCTTCCCTCAACTTACGCTAGCGCTCTATTGAAAGCGTTGCGCCGAGCTCATTCATTCATTCATGCTGCTGTTAGTCAAGTCTCTGTTTCTCTGTTTCAGCAAGTGCTGGTTGGTCCTATTCCCTCTCCATATCTTTGTCCCCGCACAGTCGCACCTGAAATGCACAAATGCATTGACTTTGGCTCCGCTGTTTGAATTTCTGTCTCATGTCTACTTGCAGAGGGTCAACTTCTGAAGCTTCCCGCCAACAAGTTCACTGTGCGTGAGCGTGAGATGCTCATTGGCAGCGGTATCCTCCCACCGGAGTTCTTTGCTGCGACTAAGAATCCATTCGTCATTGGTATCGGAGCACGTAAGTGTCATGGTGATCTGTTGGTAGTGTGTAACATATTATATCATACAGCGCATGACATGATCCGCAATCCCATGCCTGCTGGTTGCTCCTGTAGCACTGATAGTGACTCGCGAACTTGACGATGTCGTGTGCATCAACGACATTGCAACACCATGTTGTGCTCGGCCAGATTCAGCAGTATTCGCCGCCATTCACATTTGAGTGTACTTCTTGTAACACTTTTTTGAGATACAAAAGTGTTTTTTATGAAAAAAGTGTTTACAGATTTTGGATGTGCAAAATGTTGATATTCTATAAAGTGAAGTGAGGTGAGTATCACCATTGCCTCACTTATGCTCAGACCCCAGCAAAACATGACCTGAACTGTTTTGCAGCATTCCAGCCAAGTGCGCCCTGCGCCAATACTATGCGGTCAACTTGCACATGCTGCAAACAACTGCTCTGTGTGTATCCTGGTGTGATCAGCCAGTCACACCTTCCTCAATTATCTAACCCAGCACTGCTTTGCTGCTCAACTGACCTGTGTCCTGATGGCTGCCCCTTGTGTGTCCTCAGTGTTGATGGTGTGTGGCTTTGTGATGGCCTGGCAGCGGTTCTATGATGAAGATAAAGCAATTGAGGAAGAAATGAAAGACCAGATATGAGCAGCAAATACAGTAGCCCTCTCTGTGGCTTTTGGCAGCAGGTACAGCGGCAGCGGCAGCAGCAGCAGCAGCACTGATCAAGATATGACATTGGAACAGAAGTGGTGTTGGCCATGCGTGCCTGGTGATGTATGGTATGGCAATAGCCAGGACTTGCAGCGGTCAGCAGCCTTGCGATCATGGCGACAGCAGCAGCAGCAGCAGTGTGTCTTGCTCGTCTGCCGCTGCTGCATCCAGCACTCAGATCTGGCTTTAGACTAGATGACTGCATGCATGGCTGGAGTTGTGGGGCATATGCAGTGAGTTGTATGCAACAGTATTCTTTACCAGGTTCGACTGCCCTTGAACTGACACAAACCACGAGTATGGGCTGGGTCCAGCTTGCGCTGGCTGGTTAACAGGTTCAGATCATCATGCAAGCTGAGACTGGTAGACCTTAGAAATCATTGGCTGGGGCAGAGTGTGTTGTTTGTGGCACGTCTGGGTTAAGTTCTCCGTCTCCGGGTGCGTTGCTTGACTTTGTAACTTTGCAAGCTGTAACTTTGCAAGCTTTACCTGGCCTCTGGGAGTCCCTCCTTATGGAATGCAGCACGTGCAGTAGTGCTGCTTGCTGTTAAGTTCAGCTCATGCAGCATAGAATGGCAAGCAGATTGCTGCATGCTACATGCAAGGGGCCGGTCAATTCTACATGCTTCTACTCCTGCACCAGCCACGGTGCCGTGAGAGTGCTGTGAACCCTCAGGGCGAACGCTTGCTGTGGTCATTTGACGGGCATAAACACCGGTGTGTGGTACCTGAAGATTGCTATCCTGTCCTGCCATATTTATGCTTGTTTGTTAAGATATTATTGCAACTCCGCCCGTTAGTGTTTCAACATCAAGATCCACCCACGGGACCTTGGACAAACCCCAATGACATACAACGCTGCTTCTTGGCTTGTAACCACCCTAAAGTCAAAATATTGCAACTGCACAAAAATTCGCGTGAGCAGGACGTCAGTTGGGCCCCCGGCGCGCTTGCTCCCGTTCCAACCAATCCATCGTCGGCCCCTGTGAAGGCCCGCTGACAACTGTGAACAACCGTTCAATCATGCTAGCAACAACACGCATAACGCATGTACGCTCCGCGGACTGGAAGACACCGCTTGCAGTGGTGGGAGCAGTATCAGCAGGCTTCATAGCTGCGAAGATTCTCCGACAGGCCGTGATCTGGGCACAATACACTTTGATGCCTCCTGAAATCAATAAGTTCAAAGGCGAATGGGCGCTTATTACAGGAGGTATGCCCTACGAGCTGGTAAAGGCTTCCAAATCAGACATGTGGGAGTGCTTGCAATTGCTACTGCTCTGCAGTGACATGTGTGGCATAGTCGGAAAACAACTCGCACTGTTCAGCACCATCGATCCCTGCTATTGCTGTGCCTAGTTCCTAAGAGTTTAGGCGAAGCCACGGCTGCTGAGTTGGCCAGCCATGGGTTAAATGCAGTTGGTTTTGTCGGCCCTCATTACTGTCTGTCCTGTCACTACAACAACAGGACACTGATCATGTGAGCTTTTAGCAACCTCCTGCCTGTATACAGTCTCCCAACTGCTAACAACAGCGACCGCATATATTACCACAATTTCACTTCCACTATTCACACTTTAGGGTGCCGCTGCTGCCGCTGTTGCTTGCCACAGGTTCTGAGGGTGTTGGTAAAGCTGTTGCTGCTGAGCTGGCCAAGCACGGTCTACATGTCTTCCTAGTGTCAAGATCACAGTCAAAGCTGGATGCAGCAGCAGATGAAATTGTGAAGAAGTATCCAACAATACAGGTCGGATGATCGTGTGAGCAGTGTGTGTTGCGGTGCCAATGCTGCTGCTGCTGTTGAGTTGGTGAGCCATGCTCTGAATGTGTTCTCAATCAGAGCAAGGGGGCAACTCCGCTCCTGATCTGCTGCTGCTACTGCTGCCACTGCTGCAGCCACTGCTGCTGCCACTGCTGCTGCCACTGCTGCTGGTGCTGTAGGTCAGGACCTACCCAGCAGATCTGACCGACCCATCTTCCTACCGAGAGCTTCTACAACATCTCACAATCACAAAAACACACATCAGCGTGTTAGTAGCAAACGCAGGCGGCATTCCAAACTCCCATAATGCAATAAACCCCTACTGGCAGTTTTCAGAAGTCGATGAGTCACAGATCATGAATTTGAACGGTCAGGCGTGTTATACCCTAGTCCGAGGTTTACTACCGGCCATGATCTCAGATCGTAAGGGAGCCGTGGTGTGCATCAGCTCATTGGCTAGTAGAGTAACAGCATATATGGCGCCATACGGTGCCGAGAAGGCCAAAATGAACGCGTTATGTGACGCGTTAGATATCGAGTTACACGGTACAGGTGTAACAGCTCAAGCCATGGTGTTAGGTATGGTTATAACGCCAGCGATCCACAGATTCATGCAGGCTGGTTCTGCTGCTGGCAGCAGCAGCAGCAGTCCGGAGGCGGCAGCAGTGGATGCGGCACCTGTGCTAAAGCCTGGTGTGTTTGTTGCGTCAGCCGAGGCTGCTGCTGCTGCTATTGTGAAGCACATAGGCCGAGGGGGTGCGGTTGTAACACCATACTGGGGACATGCACTGAGCGAACGGATCGTTTTCGGTTGGTGGCCACCGGAGTTGCAAAGATTCATCACGCGAACATTTGCCAGGTAAAATTTCCTAGGTCAATTGGTATCAAACTGTCCTGAATACTGTGCTTTTCCAAAGTACTGTACGGGTAAAAGGTTGCCATATGCAGTAGTGTGAATCGATATATCCTGCTGATATGACTGATGAGCTTTCAGTTGCCTGCTTTTGACTGCTGGCTTCTGTCAGTGCTGGGGATTTGATAGCATTCCTTGCCAGCTGGTCCTCGTGGCTTCTGGCAATGGTAGCCAGAAGCCAAGACGACCAGCTGATAAGTAGTACTGACCAATGCTCCCGGGGTGACCCGGTCCCTGCTGTTTGATTCCTGTAAGTATACACATCTGTTTGTGGTTGGGTTGTGATGGTTTTCTCATAAAGAAATGAATGCTTTAAACTGGTGGTTGGGCATTACTACTCAAATTGTGTGTGATGATCATGATTCTTTGCTGGTAGTAGGGAAGGCCTCCTGGTATGCATTATGCAGTGCTTCAAAAGCAGGCTGGCTTTTGTCTTCAGGAATTCTGGATGATCGCACATGCAGTTCTTGCACAGCTGCATGTGGTGTTGCTGCTTTTGCTGAAGCATGTACTTGATCAGCTCCCTGCAGTGGGTTGCTTGCATACGCATTGAATTCGTTGCTTACACTGTATTGACCGTCATCTGCCGTCATCTAACACACTTCTTATTATTGCCTGTCATGTATGCCTATAGGAGATACAAGGACAAAGCGGAACAAAGACACAAGAAATCATCGTGAACAGACGGCTTATGGAACGCCAAGCTTACATGGCTTATCAAGGCCTATCAATGGGTCATGACACTGGCAGCAGCAGCAGCAGCAGCAGCAAGGTGGTCAGCATTGCGTAATGCTGCACAGTTCGAATCGAATAGCCAACAGCGTACTGTGGCCTATGACAGCAGTAGCTGGGTAGCAGTTGCTGAGGCTCCCGGGAGACTGACATCCTGCACGACCATCAGTTTGCTGACAGATGTAGAAGTAACTGAGCCAATGCAGCACGATAGTCGCGCTGGCAAAGCTGCAGTGCCATGCAGGGGGATGTGTAAAGGGACGGGGTGGCAGCAGGCCCAGTCTCAACTGTAGTAGTGCCACAAGTTGCAGCAAATGTGCTACTGTTGTTTGTAGACTGGTCTGCACTGAGTCTGCATGGATGTGTGCATGCTAACTCAGCAGGTTCGATATGTAGTATATCTGTGGCCATGTAGAAGTAACGGAGCCAATGCAACAAGATAGATGCGCTGGTAAAGCTGCAGTGCCATGCAGGGGCGGTAGTCGCCACTCAAAAAGCTTGAGCTGCTCATGCTGTGGCCATGTGGTGGGTGCCCGGTGTCTGGTTGCCCAAAATACTTGCCGTCATAAGTGTTGACATCTTGCGAGGCTCTTTAAGAACCAGCACAGTGAACAGGCATGTCTGGTTCTCTCAGGCTCATTCATTCCTTGACGTAGTGGACGTCTTCAAATGTGCAGTGAGTGTTGATGTGTCGGAGCCTGTCAGCAAGAAGAAGAAGAAGAACCTGTCAGCAAGAGCAGATAACAAACCTGGGTGGCGACCCCTAGCATGGCACTGCAGCTTTGCCAGCGCATCCATCTTGTCGCATTAGCTCAGTCACTTATACAGGCTCAACTGTCTGTGTCAAGCCTTGCTCATTTGTCAGTGCAAACAAGGTTCCAATGTTTGGAGCTTTATGGCTGCAGCCGCAGTTGTTAGCTGTTTGAGCAGACCCGCCTGAGTCTGCTGATGACATTGTGAATTCCTGACGTCAAAATGCCGGAAGAGCCTTTCCGCACCCCTTTGGGGTCGCTTTGGTCTGATTATACGAGACGGCTTGGTG